>DWIA01000260.1:0-11979 GCA_018248195.1 Archon apollinus
GCTTTACAGCACCCATGGTCACGGGGGGACTGAGATGTCAGACGTCCCAATGTCAATGAAACGTCGGGAAATAAATAATTTAAAATAAACGCGATAAATTCCGTAAATATATAGTATTATTAAATGTGCAGTGTTCGCGTAAATATAAGAAATCATTATAATTTATGTTTTTCAAATAACATAATACAGTCCACTTGCAATTCGGTCCACATTTAATTGCAATTAAAATTATTTTTTTTTGGCACCTCCGCGATATCCCCTCTTGTCGCGGGGTGTGCCAACAGAATGGATAAGCCTAGACAGGTTGACGTAGGCAAACGTATCACATTCAGATCAAAGTCGTTATAAGGAAACGCCACGTCAAATGTACCCGCAATCGACGAGCTTGTATGAAAACACTAATGAAAGTAGAAGAAGCGAAAGATGTGTGTCAGGATGGTAGCAAGTGGACCGATGTGGTCTCTGCCTACCCCAATGGAAAAAAGACGTGACTTTATGTATGTGTATCTAGCAACAACATACAGTGATAAAATTACTTATTTATAAAATACAGTGAACTATACATGCATACATCATATGTACCAACGTCCCATAGTTGTTACTCGTAACGGGTGAAATACTTGGGACCACACTGAAAATCGCGCAAGGTCTCTTCGGTAATCAGATAAGTAGATACACAAAGAGATGAGATTTTCTAAACTTTTATTTGCGTCATTAGATTTACTTTCAGTCATATTATTACCATAATATCATTAATTAGCAAAATATTTGTACGAATAAATCATACTTTGAAACGCCTGATAGACAATGTACATATAGACAAGGCTCGTTTAACAAACTAAACAATCATTTTAGAAATATTAAGGAAAGGCAAAAAATACATACTTAATTTAATAAAAAAAACACTCGTGCAACTCAGTATACGTGACGGGAGTGAAACTTATTAGAAAGAACTGTGTCTTGTTTTGGGACATATTGGTGTTTAGGGCTATGTGCTCGGAAAAATATTCAAATTGCCGCATATGGTTAATAATATGTCTACTTCGGTAAATGTTCGTGGTCAGAACTAACAAACATTATAAGTATTTACTCGATGTCAGGTGATGGTTGAATGGGCTGTGTAAGATGTTTTGCATATCCTAAACACCAGATTACCGATGTTACGTGGACACAACCGAGTACGGTACGAGCACCAAGTGCAATAATGTGCTTTCATTCAATCTTTTCTATTCTTATTTTTATCTGCCAACACGTATATGTAATATTTTATTTTATTGGCGTGTCTATATTGAAACCTTGCTTGCTTAAAATAATTGCTCTTGTTGCTGAGATCCCATACCAAAGGCAAGCCCAAATCCTATGGTGCATCTCTCTCTCGCATATCTTCCCATCCAGGGTCACCGTCCAGAGGCAACAGAATGCTTCGAAACTTTAATCTCCCTTCCACTTCGGCGTGACACACGTGTACGAACTTAGCTGTTCAAAGATGATATGAGTGAGTGAGGGAGTGAGGGAGTGAGCGAGTGAGCGAGTGAGAGAGTGAGTGAGTGAGAGAGTGAGTAAGTACATACAAAATATAAAATAAAAATATAGAGAAATAATAAAGAACATAAATGATACAACGTAATTAGAAAGAAAAACAAAACAATTAGAAAAACTTGCGAAATGGACCGAACTCAAACCATGATGGTTACATTACGGCACTGATTTTCAGTCCGGCCCACACCTGGAAGCAACCCGGACGAATGTGCACTTTCATCACAAAACAAAGTACAAGTTATGTAAATAATTAAGTTTTAGGATTGATAAGTATGCTTACTATTTTAAGAATCATGTAAATATTTTAAGATGTCTAATTGCGTAAAGATTTTGAATAGCATGCTGATGAAGAATTTATAGTGTAAACCATTTCAATAAGAGGTCCTACAGTAGAGGACCGCATGGTAGTTTCTCTAAAAAGGGTTACTTCAGTTACACTTTCAAATGAGAAAGTAGCGAAAGCTTCATCATCACACTGTTTTAAAGTTGATGGCATTAGACTCTTAATATAGCTGGATTTCTAAAAAAAAACTCTTCTATTGTCTGCATTGTTCTAATATTATAATAGTCTGCTTAATTCTATATGACAACCACGTGGCCCAGTGATCAGAATACATGGCATCTACGCCGCAGGTCCTGGGTTCGAATCTCAGTCGAAGTTAGCATTTGTGCATAAACACAAATAGTTGGTTTTCGGGTATGGTTGTGTTGTGTCTGTGAAATGTATGTCTGTAAAACACACCCACGTTACAGGAGAAATCTTAGAGGCTTCGTTTTTTAAAAAATAATAAAAAATGTTCTGCTTATAACTCAGTTATATAATAAAATTATTGATATTCTTATTAATGATGTTTTTAAGTGGAGAACGATTATATAAATGTTGTTTTATAATAAATATTAACCAGTTTATCTTACCTCATCTCAACGAAGTGCTTCAACGCGGATATTATTTTTACCTATGTTCTGGGATTTAACATTAAAATAATATATACAATAACAAAGAAATAGTGATCATAACCGCCGTTAATAACTAGTATTTTATTCGACATGGATTTGAACGATTCATTAAGTTCAAAGAAAAAGTGTCAGGAGCATAATTTGGCATGCTTGTAATAGTAAGGCTTCACAAGGGTACTTACAATGATCCTTTAACAAATTTGACCTCCAGGATACGAAACAATACTTAGTAATGTTTAATAAAAGTGAAAGCACTCGCTACTACTCAACGACTGTTCATGTTGTTAATAATTTTATTTATTAAGGCAATTTACGCGGTTATTAAGTTAAAGGTTAAATTTGTTTTTCTTTATAGGCAGTTATTGATATTTCCATGACAACCCAGTCACTAAACATTACCTCAATGTTTAGGGTAACAATAATAAATATTGAATGAAAGTACATTGTTATGTATTGTTCGTCTGTAAATAAATATTTATTCAGACAGGCCGGTAAAAGATTCAACGTATTTTATGCTTGTGGAGACATAGTAAAAATGACCACCAATCAGGAATATTGTTTTGTGCGGGGACCCTTAGCATTGGTCTTGCGAATCTCTCGTATTCATGGCGCTGCTCCTTTGCGTTTAGAGTCACATGGCAATGCATATCTTGCTCGAATTTCTTTATTGACAACTCTTTACAGCAAATCAATTTTTATCATACTTAGCAAGTATCCTTTCGTATTCATTGTTAAACAAATTAATAAATTTAATGTGTGCAGTTACATCGCTTCTATCAGCGAAAATTGTCTTGTATTATTTTTAGTCTTACTTGTGTTTTTCCAATGGATGAAAAAGTTAATTTAACATTAATAAGCAGATGCAATCTCTGCTGTATCTTGTTTAATTTAATTTACACATACACATACATAACACATAGCTGACGTGAAACATAGACGCTCTAGGAAGTCTGCAATATGTGATCATGTTCTGGATCACACAACCATTACATCAGATTTTACTTGGTGGTAGGATTCTATGCAGAAATCCGTCTAGGTAGGTACCACCCCAGGGCCAGTTATTCTACCGTGAAACAGTGGTGTGCAAACATTATATTACTGTGTTTCGGTTTGAAGGGCACTGTTAGCTAGAGTAATCACTGGGCATTTGAGACTTAAGAACTGATGTCTCAGGGTAACGGACACTGCGCCCGTCACCCTGAGACGGTGGTGTGAAATGTTCTGGGTGACACAACATCTGTTACGGGCAGTCGTTGCACTTACCATCAGGTGAACGTTTTGCTCGTTTCGTCACTTTTTCCAATAAAAAAAACGACCAACTGACACTTTCTGGTATTACATGAATACTTAATTCTGAACAAACAACGTCGCTTCTACCACTTGCTTTTGGTTATTTATTGTCACGTACATAATGTAAAACTTTCACGCCATGTAACTAAATGCGTGAAAATAAAAAGACAGTATTCATTGCATTACAAAAACTTTATAGGCGTAATATTAACTAATAATACCTTTAAGTTATGAAAATCTAAGGTTTCACTTCATAGAGGACATTTGGATTTGGAATTTGTGATATTGTTGTCAAACTTGAAAAGGTGGAAGTTAAAATTATGATTACGTTATTATTTTTGTCAAAATTTAAATATTAATGTCTCATGTTAATATTATCCCTAAACTCGCTCCAAGGACGACAGTACTCCAGAAAAAATCCATTAGCCATGTTCTTTGCGCAGTACCAGCTACTACAGAAAATAAAAAGGTACTGAAACTAGTATAATTACGGAGCATTTGAGATTTAAGAACTGATATACCGCAGTTCCTGGTGGTGACGATGGACACAACTCAATTTTCAACTCAAAATTTCTTAAAGTGACATAGATTTTAAAAATATTTATCAAGAAGATACTTTCAGACGAAGCGTAAAATACGCTTCATTGAAAATACATCATTATAGTATAGAAAACAAGAATGTGTAAAAAAAACTTACTCTGCACTTGCCACATGTTGCCACTTGCCACATTTGCACTGGCTACGAGACATATGATGATAACATAATATACTTTATAAATGGCATTATGTAATATGGCATTGACCATTTTTCCTGCCGATTCTTATTTGTGAAGGTCTCATTTTTCGAATTAATTTATATTTAAAATGAATAAGAACTTTAAACAAGCATAAATTGAATAAAGAAATTTGACTTTGACTTCAAGTTGAAATAAAAACAGTGTTAATTTTATGGGAAAGCACCTACAATCAGGTGAATGATTTGGTCGTCTCGAAATTGTATTACACTCACTACCTTTTGAAATATAGATGCTCGTTGGCTAAGGACTCCTTTTGATTGGGTAAGAGCTCGATTCCTGGGCTACAGCTTTACGAAGTTATTTTTTACGGTAGAAAAAATTGGAATAATAAAATCTAAAATCTAAAGTTAAAGTAAATTATCATACATTAACAAAATACGAGTTCAATATTCATGTCATATATCTGTAAAGGTGACACGGAAGTCATATATAACATTCAATAAAATGCTTTCCTAAAAAACGGAACAAAGAAATCTTTCATGCTGTATTGCTCCAATAATTTGCGGCTTTTCCATACTATATTGCTCCAATATTTTGCTTTGAGTACTGACAATCACATGCGACCTTTAAAGAAAACAAAATATAGTCGGTGGATCAATATAATTATCAACATACCTAAAAGCATGCAAACGAAATTTATTTCGAAATGAACGCCGCATATTTCTATTAACAATTATACAGCATAATAATATTACATGTGAAAGCTGCAAAGTTACGTTCCCAATAGCTACGTCTCAGGACGTAAGATAACTGGTTTTCAAATGGCCTACAGAACCATTAATATTTTTTTAAAACTCAAAAAATCTTCAAATGTTCTGAAATAAAAAAATATGACTAGCAATCGATATTTTATTAAAATATTCGTGTAACGTACCAAAAAAATTATACTACACGTACCGTATAATGTACATACTTAAAACAAACTATTTTGTACGTTCGTATTATGTTACGTATTTGACAACCGAAATCGATTTGGTTAGGGCTTAGTCTAACAAAGAGAACCCTGCATGCGATTAGAAACGAAAACCAACAACACCCTGATTGCTACGCTCCAGGGAATGTTTCAGCTCATTTCGCTATTATCTATGCAGAGCACGTACAGCAGAAATGTAACGCTCGGTTAAAGTTGAGATAGGGAAAATTGCGCAAATCTCATATGCATTTACACATCTGAAATTCAGCTTAAATAAACGTATTTTCCATGCCGTGTTTGAATCAGGGCTGAGACAATATTTTTGCAATAGCACAAATTGTTTGTTTTCTAATTTGGTTGTTTTGTACCCGTGTCTCTATCACAGCATAGCCTACCATGATCTCATCGCAGGAGTGTGTGTACATCGGGCGGTGAGGACGAGTGAGCACTCTTATGTCTCCTGCGTAGTTAACAGCTTCCGACAGTGTTTCGAAATTGTCGCCGTGGTCAGAAATCGCCCAGGAGTCGTATTGTCAAATTTCATCACGATGTCTTCCTTCACCGCCCATCAGAAGTTAAAATAGCAACTAACAATTTTAGTGGTGCCGGTACTGGAATCGAATTCAGGTCAAAATACGCGTATTCTGAAATTTAAAGCGAGCGCCTATCCACGGAGACTTACGACTTAATGTAATGCCTGAAAAGTCCTACGGTTTCAGACAGGTGGCGGAATACTCTCTTATCTCTGAAAATGCCAGACAGAAAACACACAAACAAGTATTACGATCGCCAACCAGTCTGTTGACAAATTCTCCCCTACTTGGAAGATTCACAAATTATTAGGCAGGTTATAATTTAGTGAGATACAATGGCTTGAGATAATATGTCTAACACCAAAACACGTGGCAACATTTAAAAAAGGTTACCAAACATTTCAAGATATCTGCGTGCAGTGTGCACACGATTTTAAACTCGGTTTATTTTTGTAACGCTGGTTGGCCTGTCGCCTGTTGATTACAATGAACAAAGTTACTACAGTGATGTCATAGTAGACGGAACGGGATTTTACTTTAGAATCATTCTTCTCGTGAAACCATACTCTGCTCCAATTCTCAGCTACATGTGTAATTTCGATAAAAAAAATATAATGTGTCTAATAGATATCTAATCATGTCTTAAATCGTATTAATTTCTCTAGGAGTAATTTTATTTATTACAATAAAAACCTTTCAATTTCGAGTCGGATAATCTTTAACCAAATAAATTAAAAACGTATTAATCTAGTTACGCTTATACCAGAATATAGATGATTTACAAATATTACTTATAATAGGAATATGAATATGATATGTTTGGAAATGTATTACTTGATAACCTTAACGGGCTGAACGGATTCTAATGAAATTCGAAATATAGAAAGATGGCGTCGTCAAACAGGATATAGGAAGGTTTTTATTATTTGAGGATTGGAATCGATATGTACGTTAAATGTTAAAACTTTAATTTACAGTTAGCAGAATAGACGGGTTACAGCTCAGCCGTCTACTCCGCTATTATATAAAATTTGTGCTAATAATATTATTAAAATAGCATAGTTTATAATATATTGTTCATGTGGCTCTATTATATTCTATAGTATAAACAAAGTTTCCACAGAAAACGGCATATATATATTTATATATATTTTATGTTGTTGACGTATCTGTTACGTCTGTCGTTATTCTTGACGTTATATTGAAGGAATACAATATTCAAATCACTTGACAAATAGCTGTATACATACGAGTACTATTCATATGTTATTTGCATGGGATAGAGGTGTAAGAAAATGTGCCATCCCGTCTCATCCCGTAGATTTCGTAAAAAATGGTCACAGCCATTTTTAAGCCTGGAAAATCTCACAGCTTTTGACAGGTGGCGGAATTATCATTTCAAAAACATCAGCCCGAAAACAATCGGACCGGGGACGGGGAGTCGCGTCTGAGATGGGGACGTCTGGTACGATCGGCATTCCGCCTGCCGTGGTGATCACAGCAAAATCTATTTTATTGGAAGATACCTAAATCCAATAGTGGACTGTTGTGATTTTTGCGATGATAGTAAATGTGTTAGCGGGATTTGGGAACATAACAGTAATGTGTCTTGTAAAGTTTTTTTTTTCTCTAAAAATATTCGTTGTTCAAACAAAAATCTAGTTTATCTACAGTATGGGAAAATCATAAGTCAGACGCTAAGCTCACACAAAGGCTTAAATACTAACTCCCATTGTTAGACTCTTAGACTTCTTTAGTAGACTTACGAGTGAGGACTTTCTAAATATTTATTTTAAAAAAATCACAGCCTGTCCTTGGTACCTTGGCAAATAAAAAAGAAGGATTTTCAAAAACATACGGATTTATCATCGCAGTTCTAAACACCTTGTACCTTACACACAGCAATATAAATAATTATTACCCTGTTTGTACTGTAGGACATCGATTCTTCATAATGCCTTTAAATCGAAACTAAAAACTCCAGTAATTATATTATCTCATTACGAACGTTCGTAACTGATAGATGACGCAAACAAGTTGATAAAATATTCGTAACCTTTTATTATTCGTAAGTAAGAAACGAATAGTAGCTGTTACTAATAACAGTTTATTGAATATAGGAACCGGGCAATAAAGGGCTGCTCATCAGTATACTATAGACGGTATGTCATGACGATGACGAATAATACAAAACGTCTTAGATTTAAAATCAGATATTTTTAACTTTAGAAATTAAATAACCATTGAATAATTACAAATAACAACCTCAAATATTCCACTGCAGAGCAGAAGCATGGAATGCCAATGAGGTGGGTACCATTAAAGCCGACTACGTCTAATGTGCGAGGTGTCAGGAACTGTGTTCACCATCCGCCTGCCAAACGTGGCCAACTACATTTCTAAATTTTGAAATGCCTATATCCAGCAATAAACTTCTTACGGGCTTGTGATGATGAACAATGAATGATAAAAACAAAAAATCTACGTCATGTGAGACTGCTCTAGTCAAGACCGCTAAAGTGAACAGCGTAGCAGTCTCCTATCAGTATTAAGATTCTGTCAAATAATTGGAGGGAGCGTTTGCTCATCAGCTTATTCACTGTAACTTTACGTTTTTCTTTATATTTTTTACAATTTACACTAAAACCATATTTTTATGTGTATAATAAATATGAATAGAATACCAAACATAATAGTTCCTAGTAAACTAGGAACTACTTTTAACCATAGTGAAAATATTAGCATTTTTTTTAGTAATTAAATGTAAAAAATAATATATTGTGTCTTATGAAGTCATTTAAATTTATGATAAAAATATCTTATATTATTTTTCCTTAAAAACGTTCAAATGCAATTTCAATTTCCTTTTACGCAATGAATTCTTTGAACAGGTCTTAGCGTTCTCCTTTACCAAATTACCGATTGATTCTTACTAGAGATCGAACCGCCATAATAGAATAAAATCCCTAAATGTTCCATTACATTGAACCTCCGTTTTAAATAAATGTGCAATGCTCTTTGAAGTGTCTGGAAAATAATATTTTATATATACAGCGTAAATGCTAATAAAAAAAATATGACACAGAATAGCTTACGTGAGATTAATAACTAAAACTAACCTTAAAAGCTTGTATTAGAATGTGGTTCACGGCAATAGTCGAATGGCGGGTTCGATCCTGCGACTTCAAGTATCGCAGTCCGTACCTTAAACCTTTAGGCTATAAGCGCTTAAAGTTGTAAAAGTGGTCTAACTGTTTGAGAGAGTGCAATTTATGTATTAATTAACGACGATGAAGATGAATGTGGGGAAAGGTATTTGTTTTAAAGAGAGCGAAAGAAGCGCCACCATTACCAGGCACCATTTAAAATTTGATTTCCAGTAATTATAGAGTTAATAACATATTATTTTGTTTTATAAACGAATTTATTAATGGCTATCCAATGATGTCGCTTACAGTGCAAATGATATGTTATTCCTATAGAAATTAACAAATAAAATTCAAACAGAACATCGAGAGAACTATTTTAATATCAGAACTTTTACATGAGAACTGTATCACCAGTACAGAACAATACATATGTGAAGATGTCACATTAATAAAATGTACTAAAATCTTCTAATATTTCAAAAAAGTCAGAACCAATTAGCGTCATAAAGCCCCCTCCGAGTTCGGGAAATTTTTAAATTTTTGTGGTAGTGTTTTAGTTGGGAAGATGTCCCCTTACTACTCGAGTGTGTTCTCTAAAATAGGTGTTTCACGATGTTTTCCATCACCACCAAACAAGTGACATCAGCACACGAAATTCTAGTTAACAGTTTTAGCTGCGCCGTTACCAGGGATAGAACTCAGGTTACTCGTGTTCTATAAATTTTAATGCGAGCGCTCTGCATATGGTGTTTTTTTGTGTCCGCTATATTTAAATTTAACTGTAAAGTTAAAACAGATTTTTTTCTAGAGAGAACTGTTGTGGCCGTATGGATGAATATTAAAGTATTTGTCTTATTTTATAACCCTACTTCTAGGTTTGTATATAAATGAATATTATTCAATTTTGAATTCATAAAGACGTAAATTCAAACTCGATTCAAGTATCCACCATAAATATTTCAATACATATACGAGTATCAACGTCTCTGTCAACACATAAATAAGGTAATAAAATGAAAACGTGCTCGTATAATTTTCGGGTATCGGGAGTGGGAACTAGATAAGAATAGTCCTTGGAGGTCGGCTCAAACATTAATACCCGCGAAATTTTCTTTCAAGCGTATATTTCCGGAGGGAGCACGATGTACTTTCGCGTTGATTGGGCTTACGACGACCGCTACATCTTACGTTACGTTAGCATTATTGGGGCCATACATTTATAAATAGTATTTTAAACGCTATTTTTTGTTACATTGAAATTTCTTCTTCTTCTTCTTCTTAATGGCACAACATGGCCTCTTTCTAGAAGGAAGAATTTGCAATAATGTGGTGATTATAGCTTGGCAGACGGATGAGTGATCCCAGTACAGACGTCTCGCACCTGAGACGCTTCTGCCCGTCACGGGCCTGTGTATTTTTAGTTCGGCATTTTTGAGATGATTATTCCGCCACCTATCGCAAGTCATAAGATTATCATGACATTTCCCTTAGTGGACTCTTACGACACCCACGAGACGGAATGGGTTGGCAGATTTTCTTACGCCACCTTCTTACTTAGCATATCGAAATTTTATTGAAATATGCAGTGGCAGATTTTTTGTAGACAGTCTGTGGAAAATACCAAAAAAAAAATACTGAAGCTATTGACACGAAAGGCTTGTAGTTTAAGTACGACCAACTGACACTTTCTGGTATTACATAAATTCTTAATTGTAAACAAACAACGTCGCTTCTACCACTTGCCTTTGATTATTTATAGTCACGTACATAATGTTAAACTTCACGCCATGTAACTAAATGCGTGAAAATAAAAAGGCAGTATTCTTTACATTACAAAAACGTTTTAGACGTAATATTAACTAATATTACCTTTGAGTTATGAAAACCTAAGTTTTCACTTCATAGAGGATATTTGAATTTGGACTTTGTAATATTGTTGTCAAACTCGACAAGGTGGAAGTCATAATTATCATTCGGTATTTTTTAGTTAAAACATAAATATTAATGTGGGATGTTAATATTATCCCTAAACTCTCATCAAGGACCACAGTGCTATAGAAAAAATCCATTAGCCATGTTCTTCACGCAGTACCAGCTACTACAGAATATAAAAAGGTGCTGAAACTAGTATAATTACGGAGCGTTTGAGATTTAAGAACTGATGTACCGCAGTTCCTGGTGGTGACGATGGAGACATCTCAACATTCAACAAAAAAGTTTCTGTATCCTGAAGAATGGTTAAGGCGACACGCTAGAGGTTCATGTCTTTAGGTTAGGCAAAATTAGAAAGTCTAAATAGGTCTATGAAGATTTATGATAAAATTTCTTAAAGTGACATTGATTTTTAAATACTTATCAAGAAGATACTATCCGATGAAGCGCATAATACGCTTCATCAAAAATAGATCATTATAGTATAGAAAACGAGAATGTGTAATAAAAAACTCTTATTCTACCCTTGCAAACACGTTGCCACTTTGTTGCACTGGCTACGGGACATATGATGATGTTATAACATAATATAATTTATAAATGGCTTTATGTAATATGGCATTGACCATTTTTCCTGCCGATTCTTATGTGTGACGGTCTCTTTTTTCGAATTAATTTAGATTTAAAATTAATAAGAGCTCTAAACAAGCATAAATTATGTATTTGACAACCGAAATCGATTTGGTTCGGGCTTAGTGTAACAAAGAGAACCCTGCATGCGATTAGAAACGAAAACCAACAACACCCTGATTGCTACGCTCCAGGGAATGCTTCAGCTCATTTCACTATTATGTATGCAGAGCACGTAC
>DWIA01000261.1:0-11967 GCA_018248195.1 Archon apollinus
CCTTAGACGCTGCTGATCGTCACCGGTCAGGATAATTAAGGTTTGGCATAAAACAAATGGTTATTCCGCCATCGATCGAAGGTCATTCGATTTTAATTGCATTTCCCTTAGTCGACTTTTACGATATCCATGAGACGAAATGGGGGTGGACGAAATTCTGTAACGCCACCACCACACAGCAAATCTAAAAACAGACAAACTTTAGTTCAGAAGCCTAATCCTGAACAGAAGTTGATCTATTTAAAATGAATACTGATCAGAAATTCATGTATTTTTACATTACGCTAGCTTATCGCATTTTATTGTTGTGTACGGCCTGTTAATCTAACACTAAGCACATGTATTACACATATTGTAATCCAATAATAAGGTCATGTGATGTCTTGCATAAAATACACGAGTATATCTGTACTCAATCTATTTGCCTACCTTAATCCCTCTATGTATATGGAGTTATTACTAGAATGGAAGGGAATTACTTATTACTGGACTTTATAAGAAATGGAATATCTACATATTTTTATGACGGCGTTTCATCATTTAATCATTAACAAATGTTCAGTAATGTATAATGATAATATGATAACGAAATAGTGAACCAGCGATTTTTTCGTACCAAAAGGTGAAAAATATATCTGTTTTCCTTAATATAATAACAAACCCTTTATAAAAATATAGTTTATATTTTATGTAGTTTATATTTTATTTTAATATTCGTGTAATTTTACAAATTTTACAACATAATACATAGAAAAAAACAAATTTTATGTTAACGCCCGTTATTGTGTAAAAACGTGTGATGGCGGCGTTAGAGAATCTGCCATTACGCAGGTATCCTAAAAGTCAACTAAGGGAACGCTTGAAGAATTATGGCCGACAATATATCCGACTTATGGCGGAATAAGTCTAATAATCTAAATTGTACTAAGCGTGCTGCGGTCGCCAATCCGCCTGCCAAGCGTGGCGATTACGGAAAAGCCCCCCAACTTAGGAGAAGACCATATTCAGCAGTGCACTTTTACAGGCTTTGATGTATTCATAAGACTATCGACTCGATGTCGAACAAACGAGTTTTAATATAGCTGCACTTCAACCACACTATACAGTGCAGTTATTTAAACAACTACTTTTGTTATTAGAAAAGAAAAGTTAATAAAGTTAATAATAAGTTAATAAAACGGCGAAAATGCTTAATGATTTACGCTTATTATATGTATGTTCAGCCCTGCTTTTGGCGCTGTGAGGAAGTTTTGTTGGGAATTATGTTGGTACGTGCCAAAGCCATTATTGCTGCGAGAAAAGTTCATCAATTTCATTTCTAGCTTCGCACACGTCCGTTGTTCTTATTCTGCGCTTGGTACCGTGTTGAAAACTGGATCTTTATTACACTTTGTATTTTTAGATACATGTACATGTATTGCCGGTTTAACATTTATATGATATGATCAAATATGATTGTTACGTATTTCTTTCTCCAACGTCCAGCACTTGGTGGGTAAATCAGCATTTAAAATGAGGATTACAAATTTTTTGGTCCTAGTCCAGGATTTAAATTGTTCATATCTTCGTACTATAAATTCTGTAAAGTGCCTAGCTAGTTCAAAAACAATATCGTAAGATAACCTGCATATCTGAAGAATGTAATGCTTCGAGAATTTTCATATTCTTTCTACCAGTACAGGCAATGTTGTGGACTCGCCAAAAAAGGCGGCATGAGTATATTAATAATATATCAAGTCATATTACTGACGGTGATTCAATGAGTAAAATAATACTCTTACTTTCATCAATGCCGTATCTATCATATAATGTTTACCGACGGGATTTCATATTTTCACCTTGGTAATTTTCCTGCCTATGCTCCCGCCAATTAACTGCTACCAATATTAACTTGTTTTTTCTTGAAAGTAACAGCTTCTTTACAATTGGTAGGGTTCTGGTTTATTGACTGACTATGTATAGAACAAAATGTGTGTATTTGATATGATTTATTTCCGTTCTTGTGTCAGTTCTTATAATAGACGTAAGTGGTGAGAGGAGCAAGACAACGAATATTTTATGTGGCATCGCACTATGCACATCGCCATGAGACATCTCTTTCTAAGTCTCATGTGCATTGTAACGATTGCATGGCCTAGTGGTTAGAGTACCTGACTTCTACGCTGCAGGTCCTAGTCCTCTACGCTTCGAATCCCAGTCAAATCCAACATTTGTGGAAAAACAAAAATTGTTGGTACGGATCTGGTTGTGTTGTGTTGTCCTCGTGTCTTTGATACTGCACCTTAGCCTGACTCCGATCTGATCGCATGAGCGTTACATCGAGTATGGGTAGGTTGGGACGAGTGAGCCATGTGTTTGCACGTATGTTTGTGGCACTATTATATATTCTGCGTTGATAACTTTTGACAATATTCGGTATTTGTCGCCATGATCGGAAATCGACTAGGAGAACATCATACATTATAATTACATAAACTACAGTGCCCTTTAAAACTGAAATACAATCCTACCATCGGTAAGAAAAACTTTAAAATAAATCAACGCTATGGCTCAGATGTTTTGCACAATAATTAACTTACAGCAAAAGTATGAATAAATATCGCTTTCAAGAAAATTTTCCTTGCATGGAGAAGAACGAGGTGAAAGTAACTAAATGTGCACGCGCTTGCTTCTAATGGAATTAATGCAATTGAAGTGTGATTCAAATTGAATAATAAGTAGTGCAATACTTTCCGATTTCACTTAGTCTTTAAGTTTTTTAACTATTGGTTTATATTTACATTATATACTGTTTATATAACTTTTTCGTATACAAATTTTGAAAATAACGTAAATCATCAAATTTTTGATTAAGAAACCCTCAACATTGACGTTTTAGCAATATTAAATTTTATTTCGGTAGTTCCTATTAGTTGGAGTCAGGGTGGTCAGGTAGCCGACGGCTTTTAGGACTAGCCCAAGCGAGCAAGACTGTTTTGGGAGGCTGACTAACAGAGCTTGACTGATGTTTTCACTCTTGATATCCCTAATACACAGTTGGTAAAGATCAATATTCTCTATCGCAAAAGTAAAGTTAACCTTGCGTCGGTTACTCCCCCTGGACGATAGTCCGGCCGTCATTATGTGTCATTAGTTTTGCGACACTGACCAAATGACTGGTCTGTGATATCGGATGACTCATTTCGTTCGTGATTAGTCTCCCAGATTTTGTAAATGCATAGAATTAGTGTCTTCTATTTATGTTCCTTATTTAAATTGCCATTAAAGTAAGTGTAATTTATGTAAATGTGTAAAAATTGCTTTAAGATTTAGAATAACAAACATTTATACAATACTAAAATATTGTAGTTCATAGCTTAACATATAAACATTATTTGTTGAGGATGTAATTTCAAACTGCATTGTATAGGTTTCAATTACTTATTACGCGTAGTGAGGGTACGTTTGATAAGTGTAATGTTATTGACTCAAGCAAATTTACGATCTCGCCGTGTGTGCTCATCGAATGTTATCCGCCTTAATTATACCATAAATTTAACTTAGGAAGATTGGAGATGTGCTCTTTGCAATTTGTTAATAGTTATTGCTTTCTTGTAATTCAATTATAGAATCAGAAGAAGGAAGAATAATGAAAAAAATATGTTTTATCAGGCATACGCAATTAGTGTAATACGTAAGAAAGTTAGCTGTCAGCAAGAAAGTTACGTGATATTTGTTTATTAACCAACTTCAGTTCCTTTTTGCTGTTCGCGTTAATTTCAGGATGCGAATCAAAAATGAAAATTTGTTTTGCCGCTCCTGTGTAATGATGTCTTTTCGGCAAACAATGTTAACTGTTTCCCAAGGAAAACGCTTCATTCCCGCCGGAATATAATCGTCCGGTCGTAATTTATATTGTCTGCTGCAGAGGCGAGTCCCGCTGCACATTCATTTATTTTATGTGCCATTTACAATTGTCGGTCGATGGTCAAGGGAGCGGGCGAGGGTTGAAGGGAGGCTGTGCGGGAGAGGGAAGTCGTCGGACGACGTTGCCTTCGCATTATAAAACCGTGCGGTCATCTGCGAACTACGTAATGGTATTTGTAATAGGAACGGGCCGCATGAATTGTGATGAACATCGCCGAGCGCTCTCCCATCGCTATTTATAAAGGTTATTTCAACTGATTTATAAATGTGTTTCCTTCATTTCCTTGTGTTAGGAATTTATTAATGTATCAATACTTTGTAGCAACTGTATGCGTGAGTGTAAATTTGGGAAAAAACAAAAACTTGTTGCAAATTTTACATATATATTTTTGTGTACAGATATATAATATCCAGACATTAGAAATGTACATTTATTTTAATATAATTCAAGTTCCCTCATTACTACTTGGATAGGGCTGCACTAAGGCTGCATTTTTTTCCTCTGAAAATCATATTGTACCTCTTGTTTTGTGCTAGTTATGATGATCCTCTCATATATAACGATATGAGAGGAGGCCTGTGTTCAGGAGAGACATAAATAGGCTGTTGTTTTATAATAACGCTTACAATTATTTAATGGCGATTGTAACGTTTAACGAAAATTATTTTTAGATACTTGTTGGTTATAAAAATACATATTATCTTTATGCACCATTTTTATAATAATCATTTAAAGAACACATAGTTTCGGTGACTGTTTCTGCAATACGTTTTTTTAAGTTAGTCGTTAAATTTTACCATAAAAGCAGACTAAAGTGTACTGTTATAAAATACAAAGTTTTTAAATGTGACAATATAGGCAGTACAAACTGTACTGTAAAATATATTATTACATAATGAGATTTCTAGAGTTATACTTGTACTAACAAAAGGCGCTAATAAATTAAAAAATGTCCTTTGACGTCACTTTTGGTAAGACAAGAAGACAAGTGTACGGTTATCATTCAATTAAGGTGCTTAAACCAAAAATTGATTTGTATTTACCACTTTTTAGGCTTCTTTACTCTATTTTTTGTTGAAAATATACTATAATGGAATATTGAATTAGATTCTTGAAGTCATTGCACTTTTTCGCTCGAGTTTGAGCAAGCGGCGGCAGCCAAGAGGCTGAGTGGGTCTGTATTCTTTTGTTTTTTAATTATAACGCTACCGAATGTAGGGTGGCGCCCCCTGCCAAGTTCCTGGTGGAGGTGCTTTCTTGTTAAACGCGGCGAGCGCTCGCCTCCCACGTGCCTCGGCCATTCATTTCGTAGAAACTTATAACCTGACCCGCGTACTTATGAGCGTCGCCAATAAATATAGCAATGACCGGAGGCGAGCGCGGTGCTCCCTGTCGGTGGTGCGCGCGGTGCGGTAGCGGGAGCGGGACAGCGCGCGGTAGGTTCGCGTCGAGGCATTGTTAGCTAAATATCTAGGTGGTCAGTTGGGCGGCAGGGGCTGGGGCGGCTAGAAGACGGGCGGGGCGGCGGACGTGCCGGGCCCGGCGCCGGCCGATGTATTGAGCGCGTATTGCAGACGCGGTCACGCGCTGCAATATTGCGTTCGCTCTGCGATATTGCCCCTCAGTAACTCAATTTGATAAATTGTGCAAAGTTCGCCTGCTCTGTATTGCCGCCGGTTACATCGATACACTGCATCTAATGAAACTTGCTTCTGAACCATGTCGAATGGGAACACTAATATTAATATACGGCAAGTTGCATCATGCCGCGTTCCTGCATTTTATTTAAAGCAATTCATAATGAAACTTATTTTCTATAAAATTTCATCAATAACTCTTTTTCACGAAGCTTCTTAAAAGTTCTAGCTTCTGCACATCACATAACATAAAAAATATTAACGCAGTGAGTTAACATTTTTTTATTACCTAATGTTGATACATTTTTGAACACGATTTGAAAAATTAATAATTATTAACTTTACTAAGAAATTTAAACCTCCTGCACCAAAAAGAACTTTTGGATCTTCGTATGCAATGCCATTTTCTTGACGCAATTTACGCAATTACCAAAATTAAGAAATACGTATTAAATAAAATTAATACTCGAGTAACATTAATTTTTCTTTTAACAAATAATTCACTAAAAATACCCATCATCGTTATATACGACACCTGATATTTATAAGAGTGCTCCATTTATTTAATAAGAAGTAAAATGTTGTAATAAAAATATAAAACGTTTCAACTGTTATACGTAAAATGATTCATAATAAAGTTTATTAAATAACACATTTTCTTGCGACTATTTTGCTGCCAAACTGCTCTAAAAATGCTTGCGTACTTTAGCGGTTGTGTGTGGTCACAGCTTTAACGGCGGGAAAATGATTTATATTGTTTGTGTAGCAGCGTGGCGTGCGGGGAGGGTGCGGGGGGTTTCAGGCCGGTCGCTTTCTCAAGCAGATCCAGTCCATTGCAGATATGGGCGAGTATTATTATTGATCCGGCTCGGGTGGTCGGCGGTTGGCATTTCCTACCGTTCATACTCGAGTGGGTGGCGGGTCGTTCCCGACATATTTATTGAGGGAAGGGTACCGCGATACGTATGGACGTACAACTTATTATACCCGTAAGTAACGCAGACTGACTCGGTGCACTAACCTTTAATAAGACAGGGGCCGCGCGGGACGGGAGACGTTAGCCTTACACCCTCGTCCAATCCGAAGTTGTTATGATATTATATCATGTTATATCAACCAATAGCGAGCCGTTATGATATTGTAGGCGGGCGGCGCTGAGTGCAGTTTCCGTGGGCGGGCGGACTTATGATATTTTGTTATGATTATAATAGGGTGGGATGTTAGCTGGGGCTTATCTGCTCCAATCATAAGATGCATTCAAGACGTTTATGACATGACAGTGCTGTATGTATTAAGGTTATTTATAAGATACGTATGATTGATTTTTTGTAGGTAATACAGAAAAAAAACATACGTTCAGTTATTTAAGTTTGCTAATATGTGGACTATGATTGCATGTAAATTAACATAAAGTATATAGAGAATATTTTTTGTCTTACATTTTATTTTTTACGGCTATTCTGTTTTATGAAACCGTAAAGTGAGATGTTGTTACTTAGACAGCATGTACATTATTTGTCTTTGACAATATTATAATATCATAGATTTCTATTTAGACCGTTATAATATTGGTTGTAGATTTGCTTTGAATAGTCGTCATATGTGAGATAATTAGTTATCAGGGTAAATTATTGTGGCGTGATTAACACATAGCAGATGTAAGGATATGACCCAATGTTTTAAATATAACAGTTTTGGTAAATAATAATTGAAATTACATTAAAATTTTAATAATTAATTTAGAGAAGATGAAAATATGATCAGAAGTAGTGCAAGGATTTGGTTTATTTTTTCTAAGTTACACACTCCTCCTGATTTTATCTGGCCACCTTGGCTAATATACGCTAACATCCATATTCGAAGAAAAATTAGGTCGTAAGTAGGTTGATAAGGATAAAGATAGAATACTTCCGATTTTTTAAAAACATGATAGCTGTCCGTGAGTATTTTTTATTAAGGGTACCGACAGAATAACAGCGCTGCAGTTATGCTATTGCAGCATAATGCTGAGTCGCGTGCTTCTTTGTTGCTGTAGTTCTACTTTACCTTAATGTTAAAATACACCGTCATTGCCAAATGATCATCCACCCTGAACTGTATCAACTAATATAATTTGTTAATTTAGTTATTGGCCTAGTTGTCCTCACTCACCATTAAAAACACATCAGAGGCCTGCTGTCTGTTCTGTTTTCTACGCCAGTTTTCTATCTTAGTATCTGTTTTCTACGTCACGAGTCCTAGATTCGAAAGCCAGTCAGAGCCAACATTTGTACAAAACTACAATTTGTTGGCTTTCTATTCTGATTGTGTTGTGTTTGTCTCTGTGTCTTTAACACTGCGTACTACCCGGTATTACGTTATAGCTCATGTTACGCGCATTATTATTATTACATTGGGCGAGGGTGCTTTGGGAAAAGTGAGTGCCGCTGTGTTTGCGCGTAAAGTATTCGCGCTATAATATCATCTATACAGTTTATAGCTTCTAACAGTATTTGAAAGTGGTAACCGCAGTCAAGAATACGACCAAAAGGACATCATGATGTTAATTTTCTGCGAGAGTTCTACTTCTGTCGAACTTAAATCATGGCTCTACTAGATGTAAATCTTTGCAAGCTTTATCTTTAATTAAAACTACATGGTAGTTATCATATTTATTGTATTATGAGATAAGGAGTCATGGAGGATATGGACCTACTGATGAAATTACTCGCAGTAGTTACGTTTTTTAATTTATTTCAAGTTACTACGGATAACATTAACAGCACGAAAAGCGTCCTTGTTCAACGAATACGTTGATAATAAAACGATAATGAACAAGCGCCTTTGTAACAAACTATAACAGATCGGTAATTGCTTCCACGATACCTTCTCGCGTTATTACGGCTTTTACGACGCCGTATGGGGTGAATAAAACATTTTTACGAGCGGCCATGGGTGTTATTATACATATATACAACCATGTACACCTATGTGCGCCAACGGATAATAAAAAGTATAGGTATACATGTATTCTTCACACGCATGTATACAGATCTTGTAAACATAAGCAAGCTAGGAATACGCTAGGCGAAGGTAAGATATGTTGTTATGAAGACAGGCCGCAGAATGTCTAAATCAATACGTGTTCAGTTCTCGACGTGTCCTTCAAAGTTTTATCACAGCTGGATAATTCAATATATCTGAAGTCGTCGGAAGTAGTGTATACGTCCCTCGGCACTCGGCGACTACACTGGATGGACACATCGCTCCGGGTCACTCAAATAGATTGCGTCATAGCGTAATGTCGTCCCAGAGCGCAAAACAATTATACCAATGAAATGAATAAAGAATAAACCGTCTCGTCTCAGCGCTTGTTTTGCTCCAGACGGATTTTTCTTTGTCATCGACCGTATGCATGTTCCATTCGTGAACGGAGATACAATATATACTTATTTTTTATTTTTTACTCTGGGGACACTTTTTCGACCCTCGTCCGAGCGGCCTCTTTGAAAAGTGGACATCGGAACGCGAGGGAAGGAGCCCCCGAGGACACCGAACAGAAAATGCGTTGTAAACATTGCGACTACATTCAATTTCCCGTCATTTTTCAAACTGATAAATAATTCTGTCATCGAACGCTCGGACAGGGGTCGCTATGAAGTGATTGTCGGGAGGCGGACGCCGACGTAAAAAAATATCGGACTATGAGCCTTGGCCTCGGCTTCTCGTTTCCATGTGTGCGATAAATTTCTTTTTTATTATCAGATATCGAGGGACTACGGAATCGAATAAAGCGCTCATATTTAATTCATAAGATACCGGCCATATAGTACTACGCTTCGCTATTTTATTTAAGATGTTGGAAGATTACGGCTGTTGCGTGCCTCGCTAAATTTTTACTATTTTCGAAACTGCCTATAAAATTGTTTAGTTAAACGAAAATATGACTAGATGTGGAGTACTATTTTATTTATGGTCACCTTATCACTGTTCTTTGGAGCGTTGTTTCTGATGAAAATTTTGCATTACAAGATTAATAAATATAATCGCCTGAAACATTTTACGAGAGTTGGGAGCTTAGCTAATAGGTTAAAAAAACTTCAGAGCACATTGCATAAATTTATTTACTTTTTCCACTTTATTGGTATTTATTTTATATCACATTGTCCTTTTCTAAATATTAATCACTAAAACAAACACCTCCTTTGCTGTTGAATATTTCCTAAACACTACATAACCTTTAAGATACTTATTTAACTTCTGTAATCTAGTACGCTGAATTTAATCAAACTAGAGAACAATATGAGACGTCCAATTTAAGTTTAAATTAAAGTTTAGTCAGCGATTGTGAAAACCATTATTTAAATGGTTTTATTTGATTCATTAATAAGCCCGTGCTTCAAATGTCCGGCAGATGTGTCCAATACATATACTGTGTCCGTGGTAGGAAGAGGCGATTGGGGGTCACTCGTATTAAATAACACTCCGACAGCTAAATGAATAGGGGAATCGAATTACATTGTTCCTATTTTTATACAACGTATACTTTTGATTGGGACTTGAGTTTATTATGCCTTAGTCAGTTTATTTTTTCAGCACAATATAATTTCACGGTATTTTTTCAAAAGATGTTTTGTTAATGCAACGTTCAAAAGACAGTGATACTGTATTGTTACTTTTTAAACTGTATTTGGATCTACCACATGGATTATGGATATGTCTTTAAACCAAGAGGCCAACATAACACTGTAAACATTCTGCGTACGTTGAAGTCTATAGATAAAATACTAACCATAGCTAGTACTAACACACGGAACCTAGACGGTGTTAAGTGTTGGTATGACAGGCCACGCGGAAAACTTTTGCATTAAAGTTTTTTTGTATGAGACACTGGCCAGTTATAATTTATTTTGAAAATGCTATTATTTCCATGTAAAGTAAATAAAGTTAATTTGGTATGGTCCGCAAAATTGTTTGTATTACCAAGTTTTTGAAGAGCACCGCCCGCTCTCCCACAATAGCTTGCACAAGTATACTAATACCGCCACCGGGAACCGCCATCGGATACCCTCTACCACTACACCACTACCACTACACCACTACCACTAGGCAGTACGAACTACTGAAGTCGAGAAAACGACAGTGTTTCACCTCAAAACAAAGTATTATCAAGTGATATTGACTCTACGACAGATTGCTGTTGAGATGAGCTATTATTTTCATGTAAAAACTAAAGTTTCATTTAAAAAATATCTTTCGCATTTTTTACGAGCTAAATCCAACTAGCTTTGAGAGATGAAGGAAGAAGTGGTTGCCCTTTGACGGATGCTACGGAAGGAAACGCCTAGCACGTTTTATTGTTTTCTCAGTGAAAAATTTAACTGAAGAGAATAGGCGAATTACGTATGAAGGGATTCAGCACATATTGTAGATTGGATCGGAAAGCATTCACGATATTCTACACGAACAACTTCGCGTAATGAGTATAGTTACTCGGTAGGTCCTACACAACCTCATGATGCTCAGAAGTACGCCCCGTGGAAAAATATCGTGATGGTGGAAGGTCACATGATTACTAAACTTGAAGCAGGTTCGTGGCAGAGGGGCTTAGTAACCGTGGCTTGTTCACCCACGGCGAAGATTAGAGGAACCCGGTCAGCCTATGGCATCAGGCTGGCCCGAGGCGATCGCTCCCAGTAGGCTGTACAAGCCCACTCTTGATGCCTTCCGCAGCCGAGGTGGAGATGCGGGGTGAGACGTGTGTAGATGTAGTGTTGCCTCTCTTCCTGTGCTCCGCGACTTTCACAGGGCCTGGCGCACCTTACTAGGAAGAAAGAAAGTGGGGTCGCGGAGGTCTTTGCGAGTGGATCATTCCCGCTAAAACACCCTGCTTACATGAAGCCAACGCAGAACACTATGCAGTTTTTATCGGAGCAAGTCTAACAGACCCGTCTATACCCCCGCGAGGGCGGGCGTTAGGCATTTCACTATGAAAAAATGGTTGTTGGAAACAGGTGGCTTAGACCCCTACTTTGTTACGACCTATGGAGGACGTCTACGATAATAAGTAGACTCGTTATGTGATGAAATTTTGACGGTGATTATGGATGACCATATTGTAAATGTCATCGAATTAAAAAATCTTCACGCATTATGTATTCATCATCATTACTTCATTTTGTCAGCACAACATCCTGCTTTAGTTTGCATTGCGCTGATACAAGATGTTTCGTAATTCAAATAACATGCCGACATCCACCCATGATATTTTTATCGGATAAGCACAATGGTGATAGTTAAATGACAAAATTGAATACTAAAAATTTCCAAACAAAACTTTAAAATTATTTTTTATCTTGAACTTTACACAACTCTAACTCAGAAGTTTGTTGTCCCGAACCATACAAATTCAAAATACGTTTTCTGTTCCATTTAGTTTATGTT
>DWIA01000262.1:0-11959 GCA_018248195.1 Archon apollinus
CTATTAAATAAATGTGTTAAATTTAGTTAAAAAATTAATGTCCCATGTTCCCACATAAATCTCTCAAACCGCCGTATTACTTTTGTCGTGTTTTGATATATTGCATACCGATGCAGGAGGCGCTCAAGCTCTAGAGGTTTTGGCGAAATTATTGCTATTTTGCGAGATCGTTTAAAAGGCTTTGATAGAATCTGATATGCTTGCCTTAATGTTACCTTTTTATCTAATGGAATAAGCTTTGACTAAAAGCTAGGCACTTTCAGAATTTTTTAGAAGCCGGGCGGTACAAGTAGTTATATAAGAATTTTCATTTGACGGTTTAAAACTATTATTGTACAAGGATTAGTTCATTCTACAACCCTATTTACTATATATTAACGATCGAAGGATACCCGATGTATTTGAGCAAGCAGACCACGTGGCGCAGTGGTCAGAGTACCTGACTTCTACGCCGCAGGTCCTGGGTTCGAATCCCAGCCGGAGCCATCATTTGTAAAAAAAACACAAATTATTGGTTTTTGGATCTGATAGTACTGATTATGCATGTGAAATGCCTGTAAAACGCGTCTACGACACGAGAAACCCTATTGTGGGGCATCATTTAAAAAAAACAATAGAACGCACGAAACGAGTTGTTGTAATTTTGACCTCAATAAAATTATTATCGGAATTTTAATTAACTTCCACAATACTAAAATGTGGTTCAAGCTGACCACCCTGTATAATTTGTTTTAAGTTTCAAGACATTTGTCTCGATTTTCTATGAATTCAATTACAAATATAAAGGTTGTATTCGACCTACGCTGCGGTAGAATAATACCATTGAGCTATGAATGGTTATGAGATAACAATATCTTGAACCGTCATGATGTGCTTCTCGCCGATTTTCGAGCACACCGAATACTGTCGGAAGCTATAAAGTGCCCGGAGATATTACAGTGCCATAAGTCTACGCAGAAACACAGTTGCACACAAACAAGAAGGCCCTCACTCGTCTTTACCTACCCACGCCCGATATAACGCTCATGCCACAAAATAGGAGGAGGGTTAGGGTTCAGTGTCAGATACACGAGATCAATCACAACACAACCGACTGAAAACGAACAATTTGCGATTTATTGTACAAATGTTGACCCCGTTTTGGATTCCAACCCAGATACCGCGGCGCTGTCCACTGAGCTACGGGGTCATCATAATAACCCAAAAAGAATTACTGTAAATTTACGTATTGTAACCGTCTTTGTCTTCTCACTAAATATTTTTGCATTTATAAACTGTTTCAGTAACTAAAGGTATATAATATACAAATGTTGCCTATTTACAATGGATTAATTTGTTACTGTCTAACTAGCCCTTATAAAATCTTTAATAGACCTCGCATGACCTCATCGAGCCAACGTCGACAGCTCAATACAACTAATCGATTGTCATCACGTAACATTTAGCTTGCCACTGAAAGGGCGTTCCACATTTGGAATACCCTCTCTGGCGTAAGCCGAAATTGGTATTAACTTGACCTCATTTTTAAGACCTTGTTTTTTGTTACTAAGATCGATGTTACTTGTAGGAACGGGTAATTAAAGTGCCGGAAGTCCGAGCAAACGCAAAAAATGAAGTTATATTCTTTCCATATTCAATCGAATGACGGATACATATATTCAACAGAATATATTTAATTTTAATTTCACAATTAAATTTCCAAAACTTTATTGTCAAATTGATATTGCATTCAGAGGGTAGAACTTTAAATTAATATTAGTCAGTAAACGTTGTGGTATCCAATCAACAATGAATATATGTATTCAATGGACTCACAGCTTACAACAGCTTAGCGAAAAGTCACAGCAATGAGGCAGAAAATTAGACGTAAAGATAAATAAATGTAATACCTAAACTAGCTTTCCTCTTTTATTATTATCTTATTTTGTAATAAGAGTGCCAGAGCTCCATATCCCATTTAAATGGGTATTTTATGTTTGATACATATAGTATAATTAACGTAATTTTTTCTATTAAATCGTAGGTTCGCAAGCTTCTTTACAATTTTCATAAAAGTATGTATGTATATATTATATTATTACGCATAGTATCAACTTGAACTTGGATCCTCATTTACACCAAAAGCATACCTAATTTTATTAGCTCTTTAAAAAAACTTACCTATTACTATTTTAACAAGTAGTAACATACTTTAGCACCTGCCATGTTCTTCCTTCCTAATGCTATAAGACATTAAGACCGCCCATTCGTTTTTTCTCTATATTCGGTGTAGTTTTTGCTGTTAGTCTTCTTGGCTTTTGCAATTTTATCAGACAACTGGCTCTTGGTTTGGTAGGAGGAACTACGAAATCCTTAACCTAAACTATAGTGTGTCAATAGTAAAGGTCAACAACAACAAAACAACAAAAATCTGTAGTCCTTTCCTCTCTCGGATTTCCAAAATATAGTATATAATACTAGTGGGTGTACCCGGTGTTATATTTTTCTTTAATTATCACATCGTGTAATAAAAAAATATTATCAATCGTGAAATAATTATCGATTGTGATAGAATAAATAAATCAATAATATTATCCACGTGGTATACAGTAGTATTCGCATTGATGATGACACAGTTGAAAAAAGAAATTCAGTAAAATATAAATCAATAATAAACTATTTCAATTCAATAATTAAAAAACATATCCACGTAATTAACAAATTTATATGAATTACCTGTATTTTTTATAGAATATAATAATACAAATGTAGGGGGGAGCGTGCAGGCGGCTCTGATGGTAAGTGGTTGCAGTCGCCCATGAACATCCGTAATACAGGAGAATTGTGGGCGCGTTGTCGGCCTTTGAAGATTTCAGATTCATCAGATTTCAATGCGCGCACTGCACCTCCTTCCTATTTTTCTTTAGCTTTTAGCTTTAAATGATAAAGCGAACATATTTTTGAACCTACAGCTCAAAAATTGACTAAAAAGTATTTGGAACTTCTTTCGGAACTATTTAAAAGAAACTAAGCAAATCAACTCCATATATTGTAGTATATGGATTTAATGTTTCTTTTGGAAAAATGCATTTGTTGGCATACGTAAAAACTTGCTAAGATGGTTTGCTTCGTATATAACTAAAAGAAGTTTTTAGAAATGGTTTTGAGTCTAATACTATAACTGTTACATCCGGCGTTCCTCAAGGATCCATTTTAGGTCCACTATTATATATACTTTTTGTAAATTATGTTAATAAATGTTTTCTTCATTCAAAATTTATTATGTACACTGTCGATCTCAAAACATACTTAGATTGTAAAAAATACAATGATTGCAAACAACTTCAACAGGACTTAGATAGCTTCTATGACTTCTATAAGAACAACAAACTTCTTAGTCTTCCAAAATGTAAATACATAATCTTTACAAAAAATAAAAATAAGTTTGACTTTAAATTCAATAATGCTTCTTTAATTAAAGTTGACACGATACGTGATCTTGGTGTGGTAGAGGACTCAAAACTACATCTTGATCTTGATATTTGTTCTATTACAGGTAAGGCGCTAAAAATGTCGTTCACACAAATAGTTGCTACTGAGTTAATTTAATGATTTTTTTTCATGCAAAACCATTACAGTAACACAACTCCGTCAATTAACCTGTGGATAACGATGTAGGTTTCACAATTAGTAAAACATATATTTAAACTCTGTTTAACAACACAATTTTGTGTAACTGCTTGTTGCACAAAATTGCAACAAACAGTTACACAAAATTGTATTGTTACACATAAATAAATGGCGTCACTTCTTTTAATTCACACTGACGTTCTAAAGGATTTTCCGAATATGAGATGGATTTCTTGACCCAAAAACCCACTGCGAGATTATAGCCTTACAAAAATATATAAATAAAAATGAATTGAAATGTATCATAGAAATATTTACTTCATACTTTCTGCCTTACATGACTGTGAAGTGTGTGTGAAAGTGATAATATATTTTATTTTACATTACATACGGAAATAATTATTGACTAGTGAGCCGCCCTCGCTTGATAGCTCTTAAGCTTTATATAATTGAATAAGTTTGCAAATATTACATATTGATGTTAGGCCAGCGCCTGCGAGCGTCGCTGTCTATAGTCCGCTACCGCCGAATATCCAAACCTCATACCACGCGTAGATAAGTTCTTAAAGAGAGACTATGTTTAGGTCAGGACTTGCCTTGGAACAATTCAAAGAGCTGACGAATAAAAGCAGCTTGGGTCGATCAACGGCTGATATTCATGGTTTCCCACAAAAGTCCCACAGACCGGATCATCTGGAATGGTCTAGTTCACTATCGGTTAAAGAAGTTTAAGAGTGATCCAAAAGTTTTCGATCTTGCGGAAACCTTTATCGTATTTTATCACATAATCTCAACATCGGACAAGTGGCGCGAAGACGAGTGAATGTTTTACTAATACTTACCAGCGTCGAAGGTAGGAGCTGGCCGTAGGTGCGGACTGCGGACTCGCAGACTCGAAGTCTGTTGGGCCGTTGGGGTAAGGGCATAATAAGAACTTGCCCAAAACTAAGACACAAGTTTTTGCTAATTTGCACTTCTTTACGATACCGCCTAAAATAATTTTAATCAAAAGTGTATTACAGAATTTCTGTATAAAATGTTCTCTGTAGACTCGCGAATGTTCAGAGAATACATCTATCTACTATCATACCTTGTTGTAATGACCAGGTTAGCAAAATACTGCGTCAAGAATCCCCGCAATGTTCGCTCGTTTTGCCTCAACTCAAAAAAGAAAGAGCAATAGGTATAAAATGTTATTTAACACAAGCCAGAATTGTCGTAAGAGAGCCAAAGAAAAACAGAAAAGTGGAAAAGAGACAGCGCTGATTCTACAAATAAATTACCAAAACCAACAAAGGTATCAGCCCCAAAGAATAGTAACACAACAAATATGGTTGGCTACATTACGTTGCACGGGGTATATCTGTGTCACCCACACTTCCGTTGAAGACAAAATCAACCAACAGACATCAAAAACCGGAAACCAAAACAAACCAAAAATATATTTTCACTCAACGAAACATCATATGTACTCACCTCAAGACGGTCGGTCACCTGACCGCGCTACAGCTATTTGAGAACTTGAAGAAACATAACAAATGTATAAACAAAATACAACATATAACAAAATACAAATTTCACTGAGATAAGATGAAAATATGCAAGAACTGATGTGTGAAACATCTACAACAACAAATCAACAACAAATGACTTGGCTTGAGTGAATTAAAGAGTAATAAGGAAAGCTTTTGAAAAGCATATGTAGTTTATATTGTACTACAAATAAGAAATACCAGGAAGAGATAGAATCCTTCTCCTTCTATCCGTGCAATAAAAGAACATACAATATAATATAATAGCCAAATATCAGCCAACTGAATAGCCAAATCAAAAAGATAGTATCAAAAAGATGGACATGGTACTCGTAAGATGGCATGAATAAAAATGATATAGACTTTTTTTTGTGGCATTTTACTGGTGGTAGGATTCCGTCTAGGTATGTACCAATCCAGGGCCATTTATTTTTCCATGAAGAGTGCTGTAAAGGAATATATATTATACTTCTATTTAAACAGTACCGTGTTTCGGTTTGAAAAGCACTGAGAGCTACTGTTACCACTGTGCATATAACACTTCAAAACTGACGTCTTAAAGTGACGGGCGCAGTGTGTTGCACACAGAAATGTTCTGGGTGACACAGATTTCTTATGAGCAGCCGTTGCACTTTTAACTTTATTACTTTATCCAATAAAAAAATTTTGTTTTGCAATTTCTTTTGAAAAAGAAAAAATCTGGCAAGACCTAAAAAAAATCATGGCATCGATTATAACAACATAAAAAAAATTAAATCTCATATTATACAAACAGTACCGCCAAGATTAAGTTTAAAAGATTTCTGTACAAAATGTTCAGTGCAGACTCGCGTAAAACGAAAATATTGATATCTACGTGTACACACACATATCCTAGTCACAATCATACGGAAAACACATCTATAATACTCTGTCAAAACGACCAAGGTAGCAAAATATTGCGCGGGGAATGCCATTTGCGGTACGTAAAGAAATCTTTAGATTGAAGGGTAAATAGTAAGGTAAAATGACTCATCATAGATATTTCAAGGTAAATTGACTGGAGATAAATACGTTTTGACAAGATTCAAATCAATCAAATCAATTCATATTGCCCTGGGCTCTTATGACCTCACGACACTGAGACTTACCGCCTTACAATACTATGTCCAACGCAGGTGACGCCTTATTGTTGTTAACCAGAAGTCGTCATGATTGGAAGCTCTGAAGGATTAGATTATTATCGATGAGTCTTGGAATCATATAATAATACTTTTATATACTACAACCAAATTTTATTTACTAAACAGCTACATTAAGACTTTATAATTACGTATATTATAAATGTCTAATTATAAATGTCTATTATAAATGTCTATATTATAAATGTCAAAATTAATAATTAAACTTCAGCTTTTAACACACCGCATTAACTTTGACATCAGGACATCTGTCACCTCAGTCCTCCCGTGACCATGGGTACTGTAATGAGCTAGAAATGTCGGGTTAAAATAGTTAAAATTAAACGCGATAAAATCCGTAAAATATAGTTTTATTAAAAGTCTGCATAGTTTTAAGGTTAAAGTAAAATAAAATAATATTTCAGATGATTAAAATTTAGAATAACATTAAAACCAATAAAAAATACAAATATCTAAGACATCTGATCAGATTGAAGAAGATATTAAAATGTCCCTACAACTAGACAGTTAATCGTTTTAATAACGATTAGATACTATTAACTTGATTACACAGAAATGCATGGTAAACTCATGGATTACAACAGGTAGCAAAATAATCATTTTGAAAAATGGCATACCGAATATACACAAATGGGTGACGGGCTACTGCAGCGATCGGCAATTCTCCTGCCAAGCGTAGCGATTCCTACTTTCGCGGCGAATACTTACTAGGAAAAAGCCCGTGTTCAGTTATTTGATCAAATTATTCCAATCTGTTGGAAATGGAGTTCCAACAGATTGAAATAAGTGGCCAGTTTTAGTAAATATGGCGGAACAGATTGTTTATGCACACTATCCTGTTATAAGGTAAAAATAATGCTTAATTTGGCAAACAAAATATCTAAAGGTTAGCTTCAGCTACTCAATGAAAAAAATTACTTATGACTTTTCGCACCAACTCAAAAAGTGATGGTTGTGTTTTTTATTGAATTAACTAATTAATTATTATTTCATTTTATATCTATCGTATATAATTAAATTGGTTATTATTTCTGTATAAATGTCGAGCTTTGGTCTTATTCTGATAGTTTATTGCAGCTAGTGCCTGTGAATGTGTACAGTGAATAGAAAATTCAAGAGTTCGCTTTGTCCCTGTTAATTTAAAAAACTTATTTATCATTGCACTGTCTTATATTATAACAAACATTTAAACATTTGAAATTGCTGCATAATCCTTAAGGTTTAATGTCGTATTTATATGTTTATATATATAATCGTAGGTGCTTCTATTAGTGATCGTGCAATTTCTGAACGACTTAACCGAATAAGGTCATATTCACACAAAATATAATTTATCTTGTCGAGACTATGGCTCATAGTTGTGTTAGGATACGATAGATAGCGCTGTAGACAAGTTATTAACAAATTATGTATGTATCATCATCATTTCAACTTATCACTAGTCCAGCGCTGAACTTAGGTCTCCCCCAAAGATCCGCCCGCCGCCACAAAACACGGTTCTGAGCCACCTGCATCCATAAACTTCCCGCAAAACCGTGCAGGTCGTCACAACGTCTAATCTACCGTCCATGTGTGTATAGATCAAAATAACTCATATCCACAATAAATCATGGTTTTATCCAAAGAAGAAAATGATAAAATCGGGATCCGATAGAGTGCAGTGGTCGACTCTGTGACTTAAAGTTCCATTCTTAAACTTTCAGTACCTTTTTAACTATGAGGTTGTAACACTGGCAAAAAGTTTGCGACTGTTGCCATTAATACGTAAAAGAAAATTACGACAGCCCTCGGAACTCAGCATTTATGGTCTGGAGACAGAAGCCAGCAGGTATTTACTTGCATGAGGAACTATCTACACATATATGTATTGTTTCATGTTCGAGCTAGGTCACGAACCATCTGTGGAGAAGTTTCTGATAGGGACTTTTAATTTGGAATGAACTTTTTCTGTTAATTGCATAATATTTAGCTTTCCATAGTGTGGTTAATTTTGAAAGTAATTTCGACTACGTTAAAACTACAGTAGTACGTAGATACTAAAGAGGATTATGAATACATTTTTAGACCAAAAAGCAACTTCGGGCCCATAAAAAATTGAGTGCTTGGAATAACTGAGACACAATTTTTACTATTGTACTCATAGCAACAAAATGGTTTCCCCCATCCAACTACAATATTGCAAATTTAGGTACTCTAGATATTGTATTTTTTTACTTTGCACACGAAGAAAGCAAATTATTCAAATTCGATTCAAGATCGATAATTCAATTCAAAATACGCGCATAGGCGTGGAGTTGCGGAAACCGCCCGTTGTAATCCACAATCTACAAGATCGTGCGGAGTTTATAGACCATAGACCTACAGTCAGACGTTGTAGGATATTAACCATCTGCATATGAACTTGTGCCTTACATAATATGCAAAAAACACTTGCAACGCTGATATATAGATCTTGCTATTAACGATGTCGCGCTTACTTATTACTTTTTGTGGTTTCATTATCATTAAATAATATTAATGTAAGATAGTAATAACCAGCTGAATTGCACACATATATGTATATATAAATACCTTTTCGTCTGTCTGTACGACGGATTTAACTCGAAAACTACTAAAGCCATTGACATGCCGTTTTACAGAGGTTATAGAAAATAACTCTGCAACTAACTTAGTGGACTAGTTATAGGCTGAAAACATTATGATTATGAACTAACATACGACTATGTTTTCAGTAATGTTCAACAGAACGCCATCTATGGTTTAGTAGCAGAACCTTATGCATATTCCTTATTATATGTTTATACTTCACTAATTTTTTTTCATAATCTGTTTGAAGAAAACTAAAAGTCTTTTTTATTGGATATAGTGACGAAACGAGCAAAACGTACCTAATGGTAAGTGCAACGTCTACCTATAACAAATGCTGTGTCACGCAGGATATTTCAATACCACACAGAAGTGTGGCACCACACTGCGCCCGTCACCCAGAGACATTATGCCCAGTGATTACAGTAGCTCCCAGTGCCCTTCAGATCGAAACACAGTAATGTATGCAAACTATTCCTTCACGGCAAAATAACTGGCCTAGTGTGGTCCAAGAGGGATTTCTGCACAGGAATCCTACCACCAGTAATTTAAACAGATTACGAGAACAAAGATGCGGCTACAGATGGTACACAAAAAAATAAACAAAGATCAGCTTACGTGCATCGTGTATCTGTAAACTGGTTCTTAATGTAAATTGGGGGGACTGCAAACCTTTTTACTAATATATACATACCTCACGGTGGTAAGTGGTCACTTAGTACCACTTAGGTTGATTTCTAGAGGTCCTTGTGTCGTTGAAACTTCAAGGACAGCTGCTCGTCATAAATTTTAGTAATTTGAGTTCGATCCCTGTTACATCTAAAATTATTCTGCCATTTTAAGTGCCGATTATATGCTCAGCAGTGAACAAATATTGTGAGGATGTTCATGGGCGGTTGTGATCACTTACCATCAGGTGACCCGCTTGTTCGTTTGTCTGCATGTCTAAGAAATTAAAAAAAACTATTTCAAGTACATGTGAAGTCCGTTAACTAGCACTGAAGGAGCGCGGCTGACTATTCCAGCTCCAAAACCCTCTCGGAATTGAGTTTTATATAGAGTTTCACGAATTATAAAAACACGAACATAAACAATGGAAATGGAAAGGTTATTTAGTTTTAGGATACAATAGTGTGTTCAACAAACGCTATCATTGTTTTAAAATTACTGTGTTTTCATCGTATTGTACCTAATGCAATGAGGATGCTAATTACCACTTCACTTAACTGTATTTGGAAACATTTTTCTACTATACAAAAAAAACGAACATTAACATAACAGTTAATCTTTTCAATAGATTCGGGTCAGGTACATTTAAAACATTAGGCCATAGTGCGTTCCACTCTCGACAACCGGAATGGCAAGAACGATGCAAGTTCAAGCTACACCTATACCAGTACAAGGACCACTTGTCAAGGCTGTCATTGTGGAATAAAGAACAGTAGATTAATTTCATGCTCAGGTAGATGTTACAAAAAATATATTAATTTTAATCATTATTTACAGTGAAAGTCAAAGTGCCAAATGCGCTTTCAAACTAGTGATGGTAACGTCCTTGTCCTTTAACCATTTCCGAGAGGGTTTTGGAGGCGGGAAGAGTCCGACAAGCTGCTCCAATGCGGGTCGGCAGAATTCACATGTCCTCGAAACATTTTTTATTTCTCTGTCATGCAGGTTTCACTATATTTTTTTTCACCGTCGAGCACGTGGTAAATCAGAACTTAAAATTGCAATTATCAATTTTAGTGGTGCCAGCACCGGGAATCGAACGAATGTCACTCGCATACTTTGAAATTAAAAGCCTAGCCCTTGAGCCCTTACTCGCATACGACCCCGGTGCTGTGACCTTGTGGTCAGTTTCTGACCAGTACACCGCGAGTCTTTGAGTCCCAGCCGGGACTTTCATTTACGGATTTTCGGGCCTGGTTGTGTCGTGATTGTCTGCATATTTCTATCTACATTTTATCCTACCTCCGTATCTTACCCGTAATATCATGACGTGTTACGTATGTTACGTATCATGCGTGTGTACCTTAAAAGCGAGTGCCTCTGTTTCGTGCGCACACTTTGGCACTATAATACTGCTACTGTACTACTATATGGAAACCTCCTTTCCATATTTGTATAATCATTTCAAAAAGTAAAACAGCTTGCCATCGACACCTTATTCACAGGGGCTATTATTATCCATATTGTAGTATTTTGCATAAATCCTCCGTTTAACAAAAAAAATCTACAGTTGATATATAAGTATCGGATTTTGTCACGTAAATAATTTGAGCACAAGTCTCATCATAGCTTCCAGTACCTCTTGGATTCTCCATACGGCTGCAGAGTATTTTGAGATCGATTTTTTTTAAAGTTTTCGGTTTTTTAATTAAGAGATCGGGTCATAAGTTCAGTTAGATTGTTCTTTAATTAAATTTCGAATACTGGCCAGAAATGTTTGAACTGATATGGATAAGAAACTTTTGCGTCATCTTAAAATAAAAAAAGAAATAGATTTTGTTCCGTTTAAAAAAATGTTGTGGACTCAAAAGGAAGACAGTCGCGATTACTGAGGTTTCGAGCACTTTATAGCGCTTACGGGTTATCATCACCATTGATTTAGTGAAGATTCGAACTTTGAAGAACATAAGAGGAGCGGCCTTGTACGGTTAGGACACCAACGGTTATCAAACCAGTGCGAGCACGAATCTAAATCCCGTCCGTAAGCAAAAAATGGGGTTAGGCAGAACTACAGTCAAAAAAGCAGAACTACAGTCAAAACAGTGCTAAAGGAAGACCTGTGACCTGGAGATTATCCTGTCTGAAAAAATTAAGATTCGAGAGATCCTGGGAATTGTTAAGGAGAAACGCGGGACAAAAGTCCCGCGAATCCCCGCGGTCCTCGTCTTTAGGCACAACGAGTGCCTCTTTTTCAGCTCAGACTTAGACATATTGGATTACATAATATGGCATCATTCGGAGGAGAGAGCCTGCGGTAAGCCTCGCCAGAATTTGGAGTCTCTCAAAGCATCTCTAATTAAATCAGTGGCTAATAATATACAT
>DWIA01000263.1:0-11957 GCA_018248195.1 Archon apollinus
ATTATATATAATTAATAAATGAATAATATATGCGGCCTCGTAATTTGCTCAACTTATTTATGAAATTAATGTTTTAATATTTACATGTCAGATCTGTATTTATGTAAACATTGTGTCAATATTATCTACAAATTACATCTAAGCCACAGATAATACACTATATATCTAATCCTTATTTACATCACGGCTACGGTAAACATTATTGCACAATTCTATCAATGAAGTTTTTAACAATGAAATGCAAGCTTTCATGCTTTTAAAACATTGTTCAAAAAATCAAGATTTTCGTTATTTTTCAGTGTTGTTTTTTTTTCATTATATTGTGATGATTCCCTACTTGAGCCTCTTCCAATCTCTATGCTTTTCCCAAGTAGATGCCATAATTTCATGCATTACTTATCCTCCCATAATTTAATTATTTCTTCAATAATGATGAGAAAGTTAATTCGCTAAGATTCGCATGCAAAATATAAAATGGTGTGTATTATCTAGTTTTTGAAGAGCACCGCCCGCCCTCGCACAGTAGCGTTCACGAGCAAATTAATACCGCTACCGAGAACCCCCACCAGATATCTTCCACCACTACAACACTACCACTAGGCAATACAGACCACTGAAGTCGAGAACACTGCAGGTGTTGCGTCTCAAAACAAGACTTTATCAATCATCATCATATCAAGTCCAATAGACTTTACGACAGACAGCCGCTGGATGAGTCGTTACTCCTAACTAGGTAATACACACCATTTTATGTTACGTCTGTAATCAACTTTATAGTAATAGCTTTCCGCAAAGTAACGCCCGAGTCTATTAACTATATTTCTTCAATGTTTGTCTTTGGCTTTCCTTTAAATAGTAGAGTGAGTATTTAGTGTTTGTGTTAACATTTACGGAACTGTAGTATATCCCAGCAGAGTCAAAAATTTTCTCCAAGCCTTTTTCCTGTCCAAGACGGATAGAGTCTGTTTATTTCACCACCGAGATTATTGTGTATCAGTACCTAAAGTAAGCTAGTACAATAAAATTACTAGAACTAGTGTTACCACGTTCTAAGTGGCAACTACCAATGCGGCTCGCACGTTGCAACTGGTGAAGGACGTTTCAGTTTTACATGAACAACAACACGGTGTCACGAGGAGACGAAGCTTGTGACCGGTAGGGGTCGAAAATAATATCTGGATTATAATACAATGTATAGAATTTTAATCATTACATATTTAAATAAGGAATAGAGTCAGAAATCAAGTATCATTTAAAATTTCTACCTTGCTTTAACAAATCGTGTCGTTGTTCAAGTAATTAACGTATGTTAAAGTTATTAAAAGACACACGAAATGCAACCTTCTAAGTTGTTTGTTAAAAAGATTAGCTTGGTAATCACGCCGGAACATAACATCTAACGAAGCTAGATAAACCCAACGCACGTACAAATACCGCACGGAGCGATCCAGGTGAGTGCTTATAGGGCTCTGGTCTTAACAGATGGAGGGATAAGTATTTAAGCTTCTTTAAGGGGAATGATTCCGATTACTTAGCGCTAGCCCAAGCGGAAATAAGAAAGAAGGACTATTTAACTTTTACGTAAAGATGTAAAATATACGAGACATCGTTTTATTATTATCTGTAATAATGTGTATAACTGAACTGCTTTGTTTCTAATGAAAAATAGTTATCAACAATAACAGAAAAAAAAAAAAAAAATTACATACGTATTTCGGTTACTTATATTTTACTTTTTGTCCATAAAAAGTACTAACATATCCAACCTATAGAGTTCCAAGAGCCTTTTCTACGGTCAGAGTAACCTTATTAAGAAACGGTGTTAGACTGACTAACGAAATATAAATATCTGTCATATAAGACTTAAAAAAAATCGTTGTAATTTCTCTGTCTCACTCTATATCTCCGAGACAGCAGTTACTTCATGGCTTCCCCCGTTTTCTTTCTCCCTCGCTTCCTATTTCTTTACCGCATACATATGGCTTGTTAAGACTGAAGCCTTGATTCCGCTCTTTTGCTTTTCAGTATTGAAGAATAGTATATAAATATTTAAAACTTTCGCTGAATTAAAAGAGGGTAGTGGTAGAATTCCTATGCAGAAATCCGTCTCAAAAAGTACAAAAGCATTACCAGCTATTCTGCCGTTAAGCTGTAGTATTTCAACATTAATATTTCCGTCTTAATGGCGCTGTTAGTATACTGTTAGTTAGTGTAATCACTGAGCATATGAAACTTAATAACTGATCTGTTTAGCGCAGTGTGGTGACATAGATATGTTTTGAGTGAAACAGAAGTCTAATGGGCAGACGCTGCACTAATTATCAGGTGAACGATTGCTCGTCTCGTCACTTAGTTCCTTTTAAATCAGATAAGTTGCATGATAAGTTGCGTTTTAAAATAAGAGTGTTTATAAATGTATTTACGGTAAAAATGTATATAGTTTTCAGTCATGTGATCTAAAAATGTTAATTGAAGACAACATTCATATAGAATCAGTACAATACCAGAAATTAATCCTTAACTCTAACTTAGTTATACTGTCATCACGAAGCCGCATTTGTTTTAAATTAACCAGCTAGTGCTTAACTACAGTCCCATCTGATGGTGAGTGGTGATATAGCTTTGAATGGTAAAAGCGTTAGCTTAATAGTAGCCCATTCACTCTTTTATTGAAGACATCCACATTGTAATCAGACGGATAGATTAATGCCGGGCAATTATTTCAGTATTTTGCTTTACGCAGTAAGTATGACGAACCAAAATAAAGAAGAAATATTTATCTATGATTATCGATAAAGCAAAAGTAAAGTGTGAAGTTCCACACGACATGATATTATGGAATAAATGTGTTTAGCAGTCAACTTTAAAAAAAATTAATGATGCAATACGCATGAAGTATACATAATCAATAATATAGAAAAAATACTAACTTATGTAAAAGTATTTTAAATAAACAACAAGAGTGTAGAAGGGACGCTCAAAAACAAATAAAGCCCAGACCCGCAAAGTTTATGACGATGGTTAAACATGTATAAAACAAATAAATACAGTAGCATTATGGAACAGTACAAAAGTAGATAAAATAACTCTACTAATATGAAGTTTCTTATTATACACTAAATTAGTTGTATAAACTAATTATTCATCTGAATAACAAAACTATAATTAACCTCCGCCAGTATTCGAAACATTCTAAGATTTTGTCATGGTAATATTTCGGCCAAACGTATCTTAAGTTTGTTTAGAAATTATATTTTAATATGGATACTTTAATTCAAATTTATAATTTTCTTTTAGCTATACTTTTGCCTAAAACTTGAAGTTTTGTCAAGTAAGTCATAAAAGTCAAATAGCGGAATGCTAATTGACTTAAATGCAAACATCAAGTTTAACGCGCGAAGCACATTCAATTGGATGGATTTATTCCTACGAGATGTTCAAGAAATGCAGATATATTCCGAACAGTCCTCATGCCAAGTTAATCATAAGGAGACTACTACATAAAATGAAATCTATACAAATAAATAAAATTGGGGTGTCTGTTTGTAATGTCTAAATAACAGCTTTTTACTTAATGCATATGAAAGTATATACGGTACTTAAAAAACAAAACAAATTTTAAATAATCTGTCTGTCTGTCTGTCCTTCTATTTGTTCCGGCTAATCTGAGAAACGTCTGGACACATCTTGACGGGACATTCACTGGCAGATAGTTGCGTAATAGGGTTCCGTGCAAAAAATTAAACCCATTTTTTATAATCTATAATTTCTTAATTTGTATTTGTATATGATAACAACATTTCTTCCAAAAATGAGAGGAGGCCTAGGCATAGCAGTGGGACTTTATAGGCTGTTACTTTAAGACCAATGCAATAAAGTGTACTATGTACCAATGACACGTACTATGTAACTATGCACATTCACATAAGTGCCATACCTGGCGTAGGTGATAACGAAATTACAGCAGAACTTCTGAAGACGGGTGGAAAACCAGTACTTGTAGTCCTTCAGTAGCTATTTAATTCCGTAATCCGCGAAGGCGCTAAGCCTGAGGCGTAGAGTAGAAGCGTGGTTATCTTGTTCCTCGAGAAGAGTGATAACGTCGTTCTGAATAGCTATAGACCAATATTGCTTCTAAGCCGCGTCAAAGTCCTGTTTTCAAGAGTCCTGTTTCAAGGTTTGTGATAACCGCCTCGTAAGCTGGCTTAACGATAGATAGATATTATTAATTGAGCCGTGGTAGCTCAGGGGCCAGGCGATTTCATAGAATTCGAGTGACCTGGGTTCGATTCCCGGTGCTGGCATCGCTAAATTTGTTAATTGCAATTTTAAGTGCTGATTTATCACGTGCTTGACGGTGAAGGAAAGTAACGTGAAGAAACCCGAATGTCTAAGGACAAAAAATATTTCGAGCACATATAAAGTCCGCCAAACCGCATTGGAGCAGCATGGCGGACTCTTCTCTGGCTCCAAAACCCTCCCAGAAATTAGAAGAGACCTGTTCTCAGCAGCATACTTTACTTTTGTCCTCATAACGCCTCGTTTAAGCTACTTTTGAAATTTTCCATTCTTTCGCTTCATTTCCATTCGCTGGAAAAGATTTGTGTAGAAGGAATTCATTATATAATATTATATTTCAATAATAAGGCTTTAATTAAACGCAGACTTCTTAATGTGCTGAAATAGTAATAGTAATAATAATAATATGTTAGAATCTTATTCAAAAATTAAAAATTGAACGTCAGTACTTACTACAAATTTTACTCACGAAAAAAAAGTTAATGATAATTTCTGTTTTGTTTATTTTTTACCTACTATGCTGTCTTTGGCATTTAATAATAAAAAATTCGAATGAAATTAACTATATAGCACAGATGTCACTTACAAATGTGAAATATTAATTTACTTTACTATTTTTATTTATTTATTTTCACTTGAGGACTATCGTATCGAGTCACAAGCCCATTGCGATAGTGTCGGTAACAGTATACTTAAAGTAAATATAACAGATTCACTTTCCTGCGGAGCCCAGATAAATGTGTTAGTTTGTAATTGACTTCTGACTAGCGTGTACAGTGACTATGTATACAGTGCTACTAATGAATAACTGGCCTTAATATTTCAGAAGTCCGAAGAGGCGCATAGCACGGTAAGGTACCGTACCGGTACTATAAGGTCACAGCGCGAGCTAGCGTAATCCCTGTGCATATGAGACTTAAGAACTGATCTCTTAGGGTGACGGGCGCAGTGTGGTGTCACACAGAAATGTTCAGAGTAACACAGTATCTGTCATGGGCAGACGCTTCACTTACCATCAGGTGACTGTTTTATTACTTTCGTCACTTATCCAATAAAAAATATGTAGATATTTGGGCTATCTTACGCCGACATTAAGCGTTTAGGTTAAAATACTTAACGATGTAGCAGTTAATGAGATTATAGACACAGGTCTATATCACATGAAAATATAGAAATTTGACACAATATAATTAATTATAAACACTTCACTTAATTATATGAAATATACGTGCGTGGATGTGTTGGTGAACCAGTAATGAATGTGTGCTTTAGTGGTCAGTCTACCTGCTGGGTCATGGGCACGATTTTTTTAAGACTATGTTATATAGTATCATAAAGCGTCATACCTTAGATGTTGCTCTCCGGCCGCTTCAGGAATTTATTTATTTTATACAAAGAGGGCAAAGCGTTATAGAGCGTCTTACTAAATGGTTAGTGATCACCGTCGCTATTAATGCCAGCTAATGTTCCAATAATTATATTATAGAATATATATATCTTTCGAAGAATATATACCAATATATTCTTCGAACATTATTCGTTTCATCCACAGATAATGAATTTATTTTTATTTTACATCAGAATTTTGCTATAGAAATTCTGCGAGTGAATTACCCCAATTAAAGAACTATGTTTGTAAAAACCTTAAAAACTTTCAGAGTGCATTTTAAATATACACAGACTGAGCTCGACGATTTTCTTTTTTTCTGATTTATTCTTTTTTTTAATAACCACTGTAATAGAATATAAAAGTCGACTTTACGTAGCGAGGTACAATGACAGCTGCTAGTATTTAGTAGAAAATTAGACTGGCTTCAGTTATAATTTATACAACAGCGGTAGCAGATTGCATCTGTACTATACTTTTTTAAATGAAACTTTTGGTCTTTTTAGTGCATAACATAAAATATAATACAATTAAAGTTATTACGTAACCGTATGCAAATTTTATGCCAAAATTATTATTATTATTTTTAAGTTTGATAAAAACTTGCTTTTTTATTTATTTTTACATATTTTATTATTTATTGTTATTTTAATTAGACAAGACACCAATAAATCAGACATCAAATTTATTTAATTTTAATATTATTTCTGTAAAAATATAAGTGTCATCATTTTACTTTTTATTTAAATAACGAATTAGACATCAGTGATGTAGTTTTATGTAAGAAACAATAGTACTTCATATTATTCAGTATTATTATTATTATCCTTTTGTCTGTATTAAATAACCACCACCACTGTTCTTGGTGGCAAACATTAATAAAGGCTTGTCTTTAGGAACTAATTTAGGAAAAAAATCCGTAAATATATAATTTTATTAAATGTGTAGTGTTCACGTAAATTTAAGAAATAATTATATTCTATATCTAAAATTAATTATTGTCAATTTAAGCTTCTCGCCGTCAGTATTGGCAAAGAAATTAAAAATATAGGAAAGAAGAATGTATTTATCATATAATGATCATGTAGCTCGTAAAGCCTAGAACCATTGAGGAAGTAAGGAAGAGTGACTTGAGTACCTCATACCGGAAATCATATCGTAATACAATGTTACGATACATAATAGACAGAAGGACAACCCATATTTTTTTGAGACAAGACCGTATTTTGTGGGAATCTATGGGAGAGGCTTATGTTCAACTGTGGACTTGAGATGACTGAAATGAAGATGATGATTAGTTTTTTAATTATTAAAATATATGTTAATATTAATGCGTTTTCATAGTTTTTCTTTTGTTATTTTCACATTTATTTTTTTCTCATAACTTCATATAAAAAAAATCAATTTTATATGTTCAAAGATTAAACAATTCCTCAAACGGATTTGGAATCAAGACTACTCGACCCGATTTCTCAATTCTTTTGTACAATTTACAAAGAAAATGTTGTTTCTGGAATTGCTGATTCTGCGTTCTGTAACGTATCATACTTTACGTATGTAGTTTTTGATTTTCTTTATGACTATATAATAAAAGTAATTCTATATTCAAACTGTATTTAATAAGTCGTTTTCAGAAAAAGAACAGAAATTAAGAATTATTTTTATATAGCCACTGAAATGAGTTTTCTTAATTTAAAATATTACATCGACCATGTATTGTTGTGCAAATTGAGCACACTGCTCAATATAAGCTTAAATAAATGAAGGAACGACACGAAGAAATGGGTTACATATTTTTAAAGCTAAGAAAAAAAAACAAAATAAATTACAAAGTGAAATTTAAAATATCACATATTTCAATTATCTGTGTTACTTACACTTTTCATATATTTTTACTGGTTTTTCAATACATTTTTTAAAATAACCAAAACAATGATTTATCGTATATCACCTTCGTACAATGTTTAAGTAACATTGTCAGTAACATTATTAATATGCCTCATTAATAACAGAAACATCACTATTCTCGATTAACTAAATTAAAATTAAACTTTAATCAGTAAGATACAGTAAGCAGTAAGTTAATAATAAGGTAATTCTGGTTCTCTTATGCCGTCGACAAACGTCACCTGTGATATGTAATACCAGTTTCATTAATGGATATATCTTTATAAATGTCTTTGGGAAGACAGGATTTCGCGTTATATGAGTTCTTTCGATATACTTATTAATTACTGATGCATGCCCTTGGGTGTACATTTATTAGTTGTACATTTTTAACTACAATGTGTTTAATTAACCAATATAATATATAAAAACAATTTCATAAATCTCTGTTTAAGTGACAAAAAAACGGAATCAAATTGCTCTAAGCATCTACAGGAAAAGTAGGATTCAAAACGGCTTAAATCACGGAGAAATAATAAATGTATAAATCCTCTTAGAAAAGAGCCCGATTCAAGCCTTCGGAAACGCGTCAGTGAACACTTGTTACCTTTGTTCTGCCATCCAATTTCGGCCCAATTACAATACCTGTACGAATCGGTAAAATTTTTGTAAATAAATTATAAAACAAAACATAATTTTGGTTCTGACTTATTTTATTAATAGTCTGCACTTTAAAAACGCGGCTCACTCATCGGCTGTCTGTCGTAGAGACTATATACTAATAACACTTGATAATGCCATGTTTTGTGGCAAAGGACGTGTCGTTTATTCGATTTCAATGGTGTATATTACCTTCTTTTATGGAAGAAAGTGACGAGACGAGCTTAATCTTCGCCTGATGGACAGCGCAACGTCTGCCCATAACAAATGCCGTGTCAACCAGAATATTTCTGTATGACACCACACTGTGCTCGTTACCTTGAGATATCAGTTCATCATCATCTAGAGATATTAGTTCTTAAGTCTCATATGCCCAGCAATTACGCTAGCTCTCAGTGCCCTTCAAACCGAAACACAGTAATGTTTGCAAACTTCTGCTTCACGTCGAGTAACTGTGATGGTACCAACCTAGACGGATTCCTGCACAGGAATCCTACCACCAGTTAATAGTAATAATAATAATATTGTTATTACATACATATAGCAGAATTGTTTTAATTTTTTTGTTTCAACGATACGAGCCAGTTGAATACTGAAGTTATGTAAATTTAAAATTCACTCACTTACGCATCTTTTATAGGCTGACCGTTAACAAATCCTCTATATTTGTAACTTTCAGAAGTATCGTAAATACAAATAATATAATACGGTTTGAATAAGACCATTAGTACACTTAATATCAAAAGAACCCGATTTTTACGATCCTAATTCAATCATAAAGTTACGAAACAAGAGTACATCGCATCCGGCTGACAGCCGCAGAAAATACACAATTAACAGACTCGTGCGTATTACCTTAATGGATTTATGTACTTATTGATGCATCAATCAATGGCTGGCTTACGCTTCATGCGAGTTTAATTGATAGATCCATTTCTAGGGGTCCGACGGCGTCCGCAGATTGAGCATTTTAAAGCTTTTAATTGTACCGGCCTTGGTTTTATTGTTATTACTGAGAAAATAAAAGACATAATGGGGCCATTTGATTTACCAATTTGTTAGCTTTTTTATGTCGAGGTATTTCTGCTAGACTTCTACTACTATTTACTACTGTCTAAATTTCCTTTTTTTATTACTGTGCTCCATACTATGTTATTTACTACATCGTGGGCATCATAGATATAAAATGCACGAAAACCCAGATCCAAAACAACTATCTGTAGGCAATATAAATATTTATCCCTTACGGGAATCGAACCAGCTGCTCCTATCTCGGTAAGCAGTCGCTTAGCCTCTGCGCCAACCGATTCAATAATAACTGAAGCCATATATGAAAGATAGCCAATAGCAGTCTGCCGTATTGTATTGCTGAAGTTTTCGCTGTTAGCTATTTTGGCTTTTACAGTTTCATCGGACAACTGTACGCAATATAGAGCTTGGTTTGGTAGGACTGCATACCTGTATAACATAAATACATAAATAGTGAGTCTCCAGTAAAGCAATGCCTTAGCCTTATTCTTAACAATATGGCAAAATATCATCGTAGTTTTTATGGAATAAAAAGATCAGATGCTAAACGTTCACCTTATAGTATGTAGTGCAACGCCTGCTCATAATAAATGTTGGTTGACGACACAGAACTTTCTGAATCCTATGAACGGTTACCAGTAACTATTTCTGGTGAGCAGCCTACTCAAGACTTTACGTGAAGTTGATGAAAGAGGCCTTTACTCTTATTTGCCCCAATTAACTTTTTTTCTTTAGAAAACGAAGCCTCACATCGCAACGCGGTCGTCACTCCACGTCATTTTATATTATTTATTTATTCTTTATGTACAGTATGTTATTAACATTAAATGCAATGATAAATAATTTATGTACAAAAGCTCGTTAAAGAGTTAACTTTTAGAGAAAAGAGCACTTTAGTTTTAATCTTCGCTTTTTAATAAAATTCTAACTAATTTTGAAAGTAGTTTTTAAACTACGTACGTATGATGAATGATAAATTGAGGTCATCATTTTTAAAATGAATGTATCTGTTACAAATCGTGATATACGCTGGATATACTATGGTTCCGATAGAGGTTCACAGGTAGTTTCCGTATAGGAAAGATTTGCAGTAACCGTGTCATGTCTAATCATAAATTTAACAAATAAACATCTCATGACGTATTTGTAGATTTATTCTTTTTTTTATGGAAGAAAGTGACGAGACGAGCAAAACGTTCACCTGATGGTAAGTGCCCATAACAAATGCTGTATCACCCAGAATATTTCTGTGTGGCACCACACTGCGCTCCTCACTTTGAGAGATCAGATCTTAAGTCTCACATGCCCAGTAATTACGCAAGCTTAGCTAAGCAGTACCCTTCAAACCATAACACAGTAATGTTTCACTAATGTTTCACAGCAGAATAACTGGCACTGGGGTGGGTGGTGCCTACCTAGACGGATTTCTACATAGGAATCCTACCACCAGTAAAAGTTCTTATTTTTATTTAGACACTATATATATTTGTTGTATGAGAATAACAGTTCCATTATAACATACGCCTGTTTAGAAACTGGTCTGCTTGAGTGAAGAGAATTCGGACTGTTTAATTTTTCACGTGTTTCTTTTTCGTTTGAGGAATATATTGGTTCGTAAAGTATTTAATAAAATCGGTCTTAAAACATCAATAATTAGTACTAACTGGCCTCTATTTATACATAAGATAAAAGAGCGGTGTGACTATAAAATCTATTCGCAATACGCATCCCGTTCCCACGACCGCCGCACGATAAATTATCGGGATCCAATAACAGTGACTACATTAAATCAAGTTCCGGTACGCGAAACTTCGTTTGCTTCATATTTTAATCAACGAGATAATTTGATCAGATGTGTTTATATAAGTACAGTATAGGATAATACCTAATTCTACTATATAAATAAGATATTTTTAGTTACTTTTACGTAAAATAATTATTAATCATGGCAATACTTTCCGTTTAACAGAAGTCTGTATGATAATTACCACATATTGCCTTTCCGTGTTTTTGTCACGAGAACTGTATTCAACAAGGTTTTAGATAAATAGTAGATATAGAGAAAAATTCTCACCGTGGCATTTGTTCTACTCCTATCATTTTTATAATTCTGTTTGTTCGAGTATTTTAATATACAATTAATACAAACATAAGAAACTGGTAAACATGTGCATCTGTGTCGAATATATATTTTTAAATAACACTGTTTGCCAGTAACATGTATGTATTTTTATAACCATGCGAAATTGATGAACTGACTAAACCCCAAGCTTTTTAAATTTATTTCAAATAAATTCGTTGAAGGACAATTGAAATGACTTACGCAACAAATGCCCTTACGTTTTACCACACTACGCCCTAGGGCACCTCTCTAATCGGAAGACTTATATGCTATACAAATTTATGATGTACTCGTACAGTGGCCGTTTCCTGTTATTATGTGTAAAAAATAATAAAAAACGCTTAGAGTTTAAACAGAGTTAAATGTAGGACCTATATTTTTAATCAAATAAAATGAAAGAAGGAAACGCTTCTTTGAGAAAGAACTAAACAAAGACGTACAATTAAAAAAAGATATAATACTAAATACATCACATCAATTATTTGAATATTACATTTTAAATCACAGTAGATATGACGCGTTATTGTTAGTGATAAATCTATGCCATTTCAACCCATCGAATGAAGTTCATAC
>DWIA01000264.1:0-11935 GCA_018248195.1 Archon apollinus
CGGCTCCAAAACCCTCTCAGAAATGAGAGGAGGCCTGTGCTCAGTAGTGGGACATTAATAGGCTGAAACTTTACTTTTTTTACTTTTATATAAATGTTTTGGGTTTGTAATATACAGCATTTGTTACAGACAGATGTTTTACTTAAAATCAAGTGAATGATTCTTTCGTCTCATCACTTTATTCCATATAAAATCAATATAAAGTCATCAGTAGTATTATACCGTCCGGGGCCGTTCACAGTGTGTTGATATGTTATGATAATAATAAAGGAAATGATTCGAAATGAGCTATGAAGGGAACTTTTATTGATCACTGCTAAACTATTGTGCTAATGAACTTGATGCGTTTATAACTTAAATGTCACGGCAGCATAATATTTTAACAATGCAAATGTACGTGTTTCGACCCTTAGAAGTGTAGTGTGATGTAGAAGTGTGTACCTTAATCACGTGGTAAAACCTTAATCTCGAATATACTCTCCTTTTACTCAGCATATAACAATTAAATAATTATATGATTATGTATTTTTTCCATTAGATAGATGTATGGACAACTACTGTATATCATTCCCAAGCCTTATGTTACAAATAAAGGAAGTGTGTTTTTGAAATTACTTTTATAAAATTTGCGACGCGCCAATGAGATTCCGGTCGGTGTCGAAGCTCCAGCAACGTCCCAATGGAAAAGTAACGGTCTCCTTACGCCCGATAACATCGAGTGCGGAAATTAGGGGAAATGGTATTTGTTGCTTGTCTTGTCTCCGCCGAGTACAAATGAGCGACAATGTTGCTAGAAATAATAATAAACGTTGTTTATTCAAATTTATTTACAGAAATTACTATATATTTTCTTGTATGACAGAAGAACTGATCACTTCATTGGTGGTAGGTAGGTACCACCGCAGGGCCAGTTATTCTGCCGTAAAGCCGTAGTATACAAACATTACTGAGTTTTGTTTTGAAGGGCACTGATAGGTAGGTAATTACTGGGCACAAGAGATTTAAGAACTAATGTCCCAGTTCGCAGTGCGTAGCCACACAAAAGGTGTTCTGGTTGGCACAGCATTTGTAATATGCAGACGTTGCACTTACCATTAGGTGGACAATTATCTGTTCTCATCACTTTCTTCAATAGAACAAGTAAGGTTCCGACTTCTATTACTAACCAACATTGTTAACTTACAAAAATATAAAATTTTCGCGAAAATTTTTAGTTCCCACGTTTTATAATTCACCTTCTGAGGTTTAACTAGACTTTGTTAAGCTCTAGTTATTCGCCTCCGCTCAAGAAAATTCCAAGAGCTTTCCACGTGACGACTTTTGAGAATGTCTCACTTCGTGACATTTCTCTTGTTAAAAACTAAATAATGTTCTGCAGTCGGATAACTAAAGGCTTGTTGAGGCATACTTTTTTACTGTTGTTAGTTTTAATTTTATAATGTTGAAGTTAATTTTTGTTTAATGTTGAAGTACTTGAGTTTCTAATTATAACATGCCCGCAGTTTTTCTTAGAGCTTAGAATTCATTTAAAGAAGAAACAGTTGCGAAATTACGTTGCAACAATAATTTACGTCTGTAACTCAGTAAGTTAGACCCAGGAATGACCCTAGGAGTAACTAAGTTTGCTAAGATTTATAGTAGCTTTAACAGTTTCGCATGTTCGGACAGACAAACTGTTTGTTTTTCTTAGCATTAGGTTTGATCTGTAAGCAAATGTGCTAATTGAAAATTCAATAATTAGAAATATACAATTATACTTTTAATAAAACAAATTTTATGAAATTTATCGCGTTTATTTTTACTGTTATTTCCCCGACGTCTCGTATTTTATTGTATGTATTGAAGTTCTAATTTTCAAAAATCTGCATACACAGTAACCCACATTTCTGGAGGCTACTGAGTACCTATGTAATATTAGTAGTACTATAAGAATATTTAAAATAAAATAAATAGCGGTTTTTGAAAATGAGCTTTATAGCAGACAATTGTTTTAATGCCGATTTTTGAGCTCAACATTGAAATTGTAAAATTATTTTAATAATAGTATACAGATATACGTATTTGTATATATTTTAATTTCTGGCGACGCAAAGATAAAGATCGTTTTAGATAGAAAAGTATTAAATTATTTTTTATCTTTTTAGATGGAAAAGTAATTAATTATTATGGTGGGGTTTATTTATTTAATGCATTTAGATACACCAATTATTTTCAGTTTGTTTCGGTCTGAAAGGCACTGAGAGTCAAAAGGCAGAGAGAGAGAGAGTGAGAGAGAAGCGTAAACGCTAAACAGAGAAAGCGAAAGTCCTAATCTGAGCAGCTCATATAAACCCCGAGCAGCCTTGTAATATTCGACACGCGTTCCCCGTCAAATCTGCGAGGTACTCGAAGAATTGTGTGAATGAACATTAAAAATGCGCTGCCATATTGTACAGTAATGCAATCGCCTGTACGCGATGCAAAGTAGAAAATTGCATGCATATCTGATGTTGCTACGGATGTTTATTTTTAAGCTCCCGTCAGTTATTTCGCTCGGTAAAGTGAATGTGCACAATGAATACGAATTGGCAACACTCGAATGTTCATCCTTTGATGATAAAGTGTTATTGTTATTCGTGTGTGTGTGTTTTTTGTATATTTGTGTACGTGGCCTTGTAATGTTGCTGCTAGCGCTCGTATTCTATTGTCTTTTCACAAGCGACGTCTTTGACTGGGCTACGTTGAGAAGCGATGCTGTAATGGATTTTTAAATTTGTGCTGTTGTCGTTTTCACTAATGGCTTGCTATTTTATTTTTCGTTTGCTACTATTACTTAGTTTACTCTTTGGTGTTAAAGACTGGAATGTTAACGATTTTTTTTTGTAACTTTGTTATTGCTTTATTGAACAATACGGATAGACGGTAAACGACTATTCTGAAAGAAAAAATGTGGTTTTGCGTCATTTTCTTTTTTTCAGTGGGCCTGTCTGACATCATAAAGTACTGTTAACGGGCTAGTGATTATTAATGCACTGTATTTTTGAGTGATTCGCTGCTTCAGTTAGTAACGAAACGATAGTGTAAATAGTAGTAAAGGAACGTAACAAAGTGAAACAGACATGCTTATACTACCACCGGGAACCACCACCGTATATCTTCCACCACTACACTGTAGTACTAAGCTAGGCAATACTGAACCAATGAAGTAGAGAACACATGTCCTGTTTTTAGTTTTGTTTCTTTCCTTTGCTTAAATAGATTTCCGCAAAGTACCGCCTGGTTCTGTTATATTTCGGTAGTAGTATGTAAATGGATAGGCTCAACCCGATAAAGATCATGCAAAGTTAAAAAGTAAAGTTTTAGACAATAAATGTCCCACTGCTGAGCACAGGCCTCCTCTAATTTCTGAGCGGGGAGGGAGGTGCTTGCTTGCCATGCTTTATAGAATATCAGCTTACACTGTGAGCATATCCTTATGACATGTCGTATGAAGTAAAGGAATTCGGAAGCAAATAACTGGTAAAGGATGACCCATCAATGACATAGAAAAAAAGCAATACGGATTTACGAAAACCCGAAACGTACTCAGAAGTTTAATTCTAAAAATTACGAATTCCCTTTGCAATTTAAATTCGGTGTTTTACACCCAACACGCTTCAAATATTCACGAGCTACCAATACGCGATTATCAGAAAAAGCAATTTATGAATATCATGCTACTAGTAGTTTATACAATTCGTATGAACACGAAATTATTTTGTTGCTTTTTCAAGCGAACTCGCAATAATTACAAAAAATAGAACGAGCTTTTGTTTATGGGCAGACGATGCACTTACCATCTCGTCAGTTCCTAATAAATAAAAAAATATAATTTTACTCTTTGTTTAACAATGTCTCAAATCAAATCATAACATTTTACTTAAAATTAGACTTAAATTAAATTGAGGTGTCCGTCAGTTGTTTTTGTATTTTTGCGGTTTAAATACTTTTTCCAGAAAAAATCAATGCCTATATGTTTGTCTTACTGACCAGCTCGATTAAAGTTCTAGTTTATTTAGACTTCCATACAGTTATTTTACGCGTTTTTTTCGTTTCTCTGTGTTCATTTCTATTTCTATATCACCGATTAGGAGTAAGTAAACAGGGGTCATGATTTTTATAGCGATGTGGTTTTAACACCTCATGGGCATGCCATATACGTACCAGTTGTATGAAACAGTTTATGCGGCCATGATAACACATTCCGGCCATACCTGTACAAATTGCGGTGTTCCTGATTTAAAATTGGGACAGTCCGCAAGTCCGGAATACACCGAGTCATCGGGCAGCTCGTTTATTGTTTCGCCTCGTATATTGTTGTCAGGTGAAATGCACCGCGTTGCAGGAATAAAATATAACGCTTATTTATTTATTTTTATTTTACTTATTTATTTTATTTTAGTTTAGGTCTATTGGTTCCGCTATGGACGTTTTAAAACGATTTTTTGTCGTATAAAAAAACAAAATGTTTCCCGTCGTCACAACAGCAAATATTTGTCTTTTATTTAGCCATTATTTAAACACAAGTTGCAAAGTAAAGGAAGTAGAAAGTTATAAAGTAAGAACTAAACGAAAGTCCCAGTGCGGGGCGTAAACTTTACCATTACTTACTTAACCATTATATTTATTCTCCCGCGAAGCAATAGTGTACAAAAATTACTATGTTTCGGTCTCAAAGGCACTGTGAGTTATTCTGATTCTGATTCTGAGTAATTTCTGAGTATATGAGAATTAAGAACTGATGTCTCAAAGCGACACAGCATCTGTTATGGGCAGACGTTACCATGATGTGAACGTTTTGCTCGTCTCGTCACTTTATCTAATATAAAATCACGGATTCCTACCACCGGAGGCCTACCGCCTAGCACGCGTATAACGCTACTGTAATAATTATCTATATTTATATTGTAATTTAAGAATAGTTTGAGTCGTAAAGATAGTACATAAGTCTAGTACATGTCAGTTATTGGTTAACACACACTAACATACGCTTCTCCTTAATCCCACGCACGTCGCATCGAGAGGACAAGAGTCGGAAATTATTACCCTTACAAATTATCCGGCTCCTCCGCGGACCGGTCGGGTAACTCGGTTACACGAACGCGAACCGGTTAATTTACAACATACCCAACAAATTAAAATCTCTGATTTGGACCCTTGTCAGCGGGAACAGCGGGCGGTCCGGTCCCCAAAGGCGAGCAATGGAGACCTTGTCAGATGCGATAAGTCCTATTATTGAGCTCCTATTTATTTCTTACCGAGGTCATTTTATTGCTTTTTAGAGTTGTATGGATACATTTTTCTGTGCGATACTTTGTAGTAATGTAATAGTATAAAAGATGGGTTAATAATACGAATAACGGTGATTATTTATCCTACAGTATTATCTTGATATAATACTTATGGTATTTTTCGTAAAATGACAAATCAAACGCATATCTCTACAATCAACGCTTTATGCGATAAACACAAACTTTATAGAACCATTCGCTATAGAAAAATGTCGTAGGTAAAACCAAAAACGGTGTGTACAAGGAGGCATTACTCAAGTTATATTATGAAATTAATGTCAAAAGTTCTCTCATAATTATAATATAACATATTAATGTTACATTACATACACAAATTATAATATGTTGATAGATCACAATTTCTTTAAATAATTTGGCTAATCTTATTTTGCATTTTGTATCACCCATAGGTTGACTGATAGAAAATACCATAGGTATTAAGTCCGCCTATATATATATTATATATATATATAAAGTCAAATAAAAAACATAAAAAATCCAAATGTCCACGCGTACGAAGTCTTGTGTACATCTAGTATATTATAAAAAGTTGTATAACCGAGCACAATCTCCGTATATCAGCATTGTATATAGCTTCGTATTGTTACTTCTGCTTTCAGTTCAACTTACTATTATCTAGAATTTTCGACAAAGAAAAGTAATATTAAAGGTTCACTAAGGCTGTAACGTATAATTTTAGTTAGAAATACGTTATTCTCCATTTGTGTGCGATCGTTCTATATTCCATTTCCTGGTTGTAAAATAAGACTGAATAAGTAAGGTTGTAGTAGGGGTAAATATGTATATTACTATACATATTTCACCCTACCACAACAGTATTGGCATATATTACTTACCATGTAAAAAAATATGACTGTTTTCCAGACTTGTTCGCTTTTACTATTGAAAAACGTCTAATGTATGTTTTTCAATAATACACATACCTATTTATTAACATATTATTATATAATATGTAAATAAACCTTTTAGTATTCATTTGTTTAATAGTATAAGTCCACTGCTGGACATAGCCTTTCCCAAGCTAGAAGGATTTGCCGTAATTACCACACTTGACAGGCTGATTTATAGCCCGGATAGCGTAGAAGCTGTTCAATACGGCTGACCACGAACCGCACGAATGTGCGATCTCGCGCCACTACAGAGGGTCTCTATTCCACGAAAGCTTTTGAAGGTCGAAGAAGAGCGACGGGCACCACGCGCGAGCATAGACAAGCCCTAGTTGACGTGACGTAAAGTCATACAATCTCCGAATCCCGCAAAAGTGGTACCCAGGACTGAGGAGAGCAGTGCCTCCTCGGCGATAAGGTCCGGGCAAAGGTCCCAAAAAAGACCCAAGGCCCGATAGTTACATGGTGTCCTTGATGGGAATAATTGCAAAAGACCAGATGATGGTAGTGAGGGCAATAGGATTGGCGATCGCAGTATGTGGTACTTCGTTCTGGATAATTTAGGTCTGGCATAATTGAGATGGTTGACCGCCATCTATCGTAAACCTTCAGCTTTCCAAGCTTTTCATTTCGTCGACTTTTATTACACCCAAGGGAGGAAATGGGGTATATTCTTTAATGCCACAACAACTTGGCACGTAATGTTATTAAATTATATTTCCCTTTTTCAGTCAGACGATTTCGCACTTCTTAACAATTATTGTAAAACTTTAAGCGAAGTATGTAACGGAAAGGAAAAGTTCAAAGGTGGAAGCTTCCTTGGCTTGGTTTATAGTTCCGTAAAGAATCAGAGTTATACTCAATGATTCGGAACGTTACCTAGCTATCGGTTGCCTGCGGGTTGATCGAAACATGGTCGATTAATTAAAAGTTTTAAGGAAGCGCCGTTACAGAAGGCTGTGTTACACTGCTTGCTAAACGATAGCGATACATTTTTGAATGATGAGTTTGCACTGCAAGTTTATTATGTATATAAATTCGCTGTACAAATATGCCTGTGCTATATGATCAGGAGGAAATCTTTTGCCATCTTTATTGGTTAAGCTATATATTGCTGCATTTGTTTCTTGTTTTTATTATATGAGTGATATAAATATAATACTCAAGTAGCATTTGCATAGTTTTCACTTTGTTTTTCTGGCGGATTATCTATGAACTTCTCATTTCCGTGTGTGATGTTAGGGTTATGACATCATCGAATGGGATCAGCAGCCTCGAGGGAAGCCTGTCGGCGAAACTGGCTATTAAAATTGGTCGTCTGTCCGATTTTCTTTAGTGACTCAACTGAACTCATAATCGTAGGTAGGGTTAAGATCCACTACTATAGACCATAGATACTAGACTATTATACAGTACATCCCGATCTTACAACCATTAGTGTATTGAATAATTACTGAGTTCGTCTGGGGAATTCCAATCAAGGACTTACGTTTCAGCGGACAATTTCTCAAACCAGTGAGAGACGTGGTCGGCATATTTTTATTACAGAGGACGTTCAGCATTTATAGAAAGAAGGAGACGAGACAAGCAAAACGTTCACGTGATTGTAAATGCAGCGTCTGCCCATAACAAATGCTGTGCTAACCAGAACGTTTCTGGCACCGCACTGCACTCGTCACCAGTAATTACGTTAGCTATGAGTGTCCTTCGTTGTAAATGTAACTGGCTGTTTAAGGGGGCGATGATTTGTTCATTTATTATAGTCACTATAGTCTTAATTTCTTGGCGTTGGAACTATGAGTGTAAAGTGGTGTAGTTGAGTTAACAGTGTCTTTTGTTCTCTCAAAAAGTAGTAATGACGAATGCGTGGCCTCGCGGTCAGAGAACCTGACTTCTGCGCAATGGGTACTGGGTTCAAATCCCAGCCGAAACCAACATTTGTGCTAAAATGCAAATTGTTAGTTTTCGGGTTAGGTTGCGTTGTGAGTCCACGTGTCTCTGACACTGCATCCTTATCTACCTCCGATCTTATCTCATGAGCTTTACATCAGGCATGAGTAGGCTGGGACGATCGAGTGCCACTGTGTTTGCGCGTACAAACGCGTGCGCGGGCACTAATATTTCTTATGCAGTTTATAACTTCCGATAGTAATCGGCCAGAAAAACATGTATGTACGGGCGTTATGTTTCGTTATCCAGTGCGTTAATGTTAGCGAATTTACTGTGCATGTCTGGATAGACTTTATAACTGATCTCGTAACGCGAATAGTATTTAGATTTGTGAATGGCTTTCAAAATCAGTGTGAAAACTTTTTTATTTAGTTTGGGCTATTGCAAAGATGTTAAAAGTAAACCTGCGCCGATTTAAAAAGAGTACATTTTTGTTGAACCAATGAAACCTATTTTAAATCTTTGAATTTAAGATACTTCACAGAATCCATTATAATAAAGCGTTCTTTTGCTTTCTTTCTTTCTGATATGTGATTGGACGAACACTTCCGATATTGTAATATAAGTAACCAAGAAAAAACGTTACGATGATGTATTACTGATAAAGCTCGTGTGAACAGGCCTTTAGATTTTATCGACACTAGAAGTGATGAGCTAGCCGGCACTACTTAGAGTTATGGCTCTCCGTTAATAAACTGCGGAAATATGGCCCGTGAACGTTTCATTTTAGGGACGTTCGCATTTACTTTTGTGCTTCGTTTCATTCGTCTACTTATCATCCCCATTTTTCCCGAGAGACAAATAAGTAATTCATTATTATTTCTCTCAAATACAAATTAAAAAAAATGTTCCAACTGTCAATACTTAAATTTTTAGATACACGCACACACATTTTTAGATGTAGAAGCCCGCGACTTCGTCTGCGTAGAATTCGTACTACGGGTAGTTTATTTAAATGTGAAACATACCAAACAAATGCCTATTAGAACAGTCTACAATTAAAGAAAAAATTATTGTTTCCCCATACAATATTCCACCCCCCTTTTCACACCCGTAAGGGATGCTTTCTATGATAAAAACTATACTGTTAAAAACTAAATCCTATGTCCTTCGACGGGACTCAAACTATTATCCATACCAAATTTGATCTAAATCGCTTAAAAGGTTTAACCGTGAAGAGGTAACTGACAGCGTTACTTTCGCATTAATAATATTAGTAGCGATTGGTACAGTGTAGTACGACTGGCATTGAACTTTTGATGTTATCCTTTCTTAGGTCTTTTGCATAAATGCTTCATTTGGAAAATTAGAAGTGAGTAGTGAGTGCCTCTTAATAGTCTTACTACCGCTCTTAGAGTCGTTTAATTGTTACGTAAGAAAATCCTTAGTATTCATTTATACAGCAACTCAGTTAACAGTTGCTAACGTCTCTAAGTGCGGCAGGAATAGCGCTTGCAGAGCTTATTTTATGGAATTTATCGCGTTTAATAAAACTGTGTATTTGCGCGTGTACCTGCTGTACAAACTGTTAGAGGAGATAGAAATAATAAGCTATATCTTAAAGCGAACTTTCTAAGCTAAGAAAAAAAGTCACTTTTTACCATCTGTCAAGTGTAACATCCCTCTACATGCTGGATTGTGAATATGGTATCCCATACATAGGTCAAACCAATAGATCAATAAATCCCACGTGAAAAAACATATAGATGATGTGTGCCATAGATAGAAGTTTACAGACTGTGATTATGTTCTGGATCATCTCAACCATTATATAAGATTGGACTCTTGCAAGAATTAGACCTCAAATCCTTGCAAGAGAACACCGATTCCTGCCAAGGATGATTCGCGAGGCTATTGAAATTAAAATCATCCTATTTCATTTAAATACATGTAAAGGCTACATATTCAAATTGATATTTGCACTACATGTTATTGTTAACATGACAACAGGTAGCGTTACCGAACGTTATAAAAATTAATATTAGCAAACTCGAAAAATGCTGAAAATGTCAAGCAGCAATAAGCAGCATAAAATTATACAAAAAAACAAAACCAAGCATGCATGTTACCACTACGCAAACAGCTTCATTCTAAAAAATATTAGAAAAAAATAATCTGCGATATATAGATGGAAAAATACTGGTAGGTAAACGTATAATTTCGATGCTACCAATTCAAAAAACGATTATTTACGTTTCAGTGAAGTCCGCGATCGTTGCAATAAAAGCTCGATCTCGTTGATGTTTCGAACGCACGCTATATTTGCATATCGGATAGGGTAAACATCAGTCCCGGAGCATGTAACCGTGGAGGTCAGCGGACACGGAACGGGCGCCGTTTGTTTTGGACTGTACATTCGTTTATTTTATTTAATAAGCGCTTCTAATGCATGTAGTGCTTATGTACTGGGTACTTCAGAACAAACATAACTCGATATTTTAATAGCATCTTTTATTTTTACTGACCATGTTAAAAGATGTTTTCTTTCTAATAGATATGTTAGTGTTGGGACTATTTACAACGACACAACGAAAACATTAATGGCAATAGTCATAAGTTTTCTGCCTGTGACAAAGTATATATATAAATAAATAAATATCAATAAAATGAAGCAGTTAGCCTTTAAAATTTGTAATAACAACGGTGGTAATTGCTTTTGTAATGATAATGCAAATTTGCTAAGATCCGTATGCAAAATATAAAATGGTGACCTCTTCTAAAACATAGTTTTTGAAGAGCACAGCCCGCTGTATCTCAATAGTATGCACAAGCAAACTAACACCGCCACCGGAAACCGCCACCAGACACTCTCCATCAATACTACACTACTATTAGGTAATAAACACTACTGAAGTCTAGAACACGACATGTGGTTCGTCTCAAAACGAGACATTATCAAGCGTACCCCTCCATCACTACTACACTACCACTATGTAATAAACACCACTGAAGTCGAGAACACGAATGGTGTTTCGTCTCAATGTGCTATGTGTATATATTACTGTGTTTATGTTTGACGAGAGTAATGTGCACTCAGTTTTTTTGTAGTTTTCACTTAAAACTTCTTTGTGGTACCACAACTGCATTTGCACATAGGTTCAATGTGGTATGAATGGTTTGAAGACCTCTATTAGATAAAAGATTTATCGTTATACTATTAAACATAACGCTGTCACTTATAGGTCTAACATGATGAGTAGCTTAGTTAAAAATTGAGCATAGTTTTGGGGAAGATTGACGCTTTTACATCACAAATATTACCATTTGTATAACAATCCATTTTATTGGATACTGATGGCCTCCAGGCCATCAATGTCTAATACATTATAATATAAGGAAGTAATGGAAGTAAGATAATTATTATAAGGAAGTAATGGAAGTTTTTTAATATGTTACTTCTAAACTTCTCCAAACGATTTCTATTCACAGGCACAAACACTATTTTTTAATTTTTTGGTTTTCTGTAAGTGTAAGGTAATGATACTAACTGTCCTGAGTGATCAGAACTTATTATGTGAAATATGGATTGGTCCAAAAGTTTAACTTCTGTAAAAGTATTATCTATACAAGTTGCACTAGATCCAGTAATATGTGTTGGTTCTAAAAACAGGTTCACTAGGTTGAATGATTTTAACAAAGATCTAAATTTAATGCTGATGAAAGAAGCTTCTAGGAGATTGATATTAAAGTGTCCACATATGACAACAGATTTATTCTGTTTACTAAGTTTAAGTAAAACTTCTTCCATATTTTTTTCAAAAGTATCAT
>DWIA01000265.1:0-11917 GCA_018248195.1 Archon apollinus
ACAACTGTGGATGTTTCAGGTTTCGCCTTTCTTTTATAGGCCAATGAAATAGTGCTGTGTGCAAAAAGATAAGAAACTAATATTTGCACTCTTCCCATAACCAACCTGTTTTAATTTGACCCTAATAGATAAAGTGACCATATTTTATCAAATAAGGTGGTCAAAACTATATCAAAACCACAAATAACTATTAATAATACTCATCACTGTAATGACCATTTTATCAATTTGACCTTAATAGATAACAGATGATATTATGTGAGAAGTAAAAAGATATTGGAAAAAAATAATTTATTTATCTCGCGATATGTTTTGGCACCGTGTCAGAAAAGGCGCAAGTATGCGCAACTTTTTTTTTCTCCTTGTGTAAACTAATGTATAAAGATCGTAATACAACAAATATCTCGACATCGGCAAACAGCGGCAACGGGTAACAGTCTCGTTAAAAAAAAAGTAACCCGAAAATTATACCATCTTAAACTATATTGGTTAATTTTAATTTATTTATTTATTATACATACTATTATTTAAGAAACGTTATGAGGAGATTATAAGCATTTCAAAAATGTATAATACTTATACATTTATATCAAAAACTTTCGAGTAATGTGGCGTTGAATTGTAGTAATGTATTGTGCCAAAATCACATCATTGAACATGAGTTAGCTTTGATGCCTTTTTATATACATTATGGTTAGCAAAAATAATTAAAAAAATATAGAAAAGAAAGCTTATTTATAAGACTAAATTAATTAATTAGTTTTACTCCATAACAACGACTTTCACGTGAAACGGTTTTGAGACGGCCTTGTATGGGGCTTTCCCATAGTGCGGCGCCGGGAATCGAACCGAGGTCACTCTCATAGTTTGAAATTGAAAGCGCCTTGCCTCTGAGCTACTACGGCTTTTTACAGTACAACACAGTTTTATTAACGCATATATGTTGTTTATATTTAACACTTCTGACACATATAAAATCGTTTTATAGATCAATAAAATGACAGGTGGTCTGTCACTCAAATTATAAAATTCTCACTTCCAACTTTTTCAAAAACAAGCGAACGGTGGGATAGTTAAGGTATTAAAATATTCTTACAGTCACAGCACTGAATTTTAACACAGAATTTTTGTTTAAATTATCAAACGTGATACTTTTACGTAGATTCGTGAGGTACGTTTACACTCGTTCCACTTCAGCTGAAACTGACTGGAGGCGTTGCGGAGGGCGTCTTTAGTAGACATCTTCTAGTCGCAGGTCTTGCACCCTAGACAACTTAGACCCGACTTAAGCAATACTTTTCACATCAAAATTTGTGCTGCGCACGATACTCCTACAACTCTTGAAAATAGGAAAATAAACAATATGTAGTTATCGTTACAAAATATAGTTAATAGCGCAATTTATGTCTGTGAAAACGTACTAGGAAACTTCACTAAGAATTTTCTGCAACGCATGGCCACTTTGTAGAATACGCTGTCACCAGCAATTTTTCCGAACTGATACTGTCTCAGTAGCATTCAAGATTCCTATATCGTATCGTTAATTCTCACGTCTCAAATCACTGCTTGAATAAACTCAACAATCCAGGCCCGAAATATTAACCGCGTGCGAGCGTCAAACCCGTGACTACTTGCTAAACTTTAATACTTTCATAAATTTACCCTAAACCTTCACATAGTTAATTAGGAAATAATGAAGTGCCGGTAGCCTAATGGCTTAGGGTACGGACTGCGAAATATGACGACGCAGGATCGAGCCCGACGTTCGACAGTCGTGAAAGTGAAACATCTCCTAGTACAAACTTTTAAGCTTAGTTGAAGTGGTTGACAGAAATATTAGTAATGTCTTGTATGTAAAAAATAATCTCAGCAAGTTCATATACATACATTCGTAATTTTTTTTTCTTTATCAAATGTTGCTCCACGCTAAATTTTCCACTGCACCGTGCATGTGTTTTACAGACATAAATTACATATAGACGCACACACAAACCCGGTACAACTATCTGTAGGCCTTTCAAATATTTGTTCCGTGCGGGAATCAAACCAGCAACACAATACGTAAGCCACGCGGTTACCGAGCCTTAATTTTGTTTCGTGCCTCAAACATATACGTAGACTTAATCCGCATTCACAAAATTGAACAATACGAAACCTTGGTAAAAATTGTTGCTGAATAATTCATAGCATGAGTACGCTTAAGCTCACGTATCAGTTGCGAGGGTATCAATATGACATATGACTGGCCGCTTTGAAATGAAACAAAAAAGTAATAAATTAAAAAAAATATTACAAATAAATTAAAATAAAAAAAACTTTTTTAATAACAAGCTTTTATTAAAATGCGCTAAAAATAATAAAATAATTTTCTTTTAAAACTTTTACTATCAACTTGTAACGTCATTACACAATTTATATGGTATAAAAACCTTGTCGCGAGATTTAAGAACTCGTATTTAATTAGTTTAAAAATTTTAAAAATAAAATCAATCAGATCAAGTTATTTAATTTACATATCTACACAGGTAAATCTTGTTCAAAATTTAGTTGCAAGATTCCACCCGAACAAACATAGTGACATACATACATTGCAAGTTAAATAAAAAGGTATTATAGATAGAATCTAGTGTAAAATTGAAAACGAATGTGCCCACGTTTTTCGAAGTGAAGTGAATGTCGGCAGTCGTATAATTTGGTTTTCTTGTTATAAACAACTTATTTATACTACTAATTGACTTTGCTTGGACATCGGGCGCTATCACAGAAATATTCAGAGTGACAGAATTTGGTATGCGCAGATGTTGAAATTTCCATCAGGTGAAATAAAACTTTTTTTGTTATATATTCATAATTATTAAAACAAAAACTTTGATTGATTACTTTTGAGCTTTTAAAACTTTGACTTAAAAAACAAACATAGAATCTAGACTCTGTCACTTTTTACAATTAAATTTTTTAATGCCTTACTGAATTGAGTACTGAAATTAGATATTTCAGTACTCAATTCAGTACGAACGTTTTAGAAACTGCGAATATTATAAGCGGCCATTAAAGTCGAACGAGCAAGCGGCTCACCTGATGGTATGGCCTATGAACATCCGCAATGAGGAATTGCAGGTGCGTTGTCAGGCTTTGAGGAAGGAGTACGCTCATTTCTTGAAGTTCGTTAAGTCGTAACGATCCGGAAAAATCGCTGGCGGCAGCAGATTTAACAAGGCGGTCGTGCCAACTATCAAGGTAGTGTGGTTATATGTAGGATTTTCTTACTGTATCGCAGTGAACGATGGTTAAATTTACGGCTGGAATTAATCCAAATAATTCGGCGGCAAATTAACTGTCACTGCTGTGGTACCTATCTAGACGGAGTTCAGTATAGGAATCCTCCCACAAGTAATATAAAACTCTGTAAATAAGAACGGAACCACCCTAACGTAACCGTGAATTTAATACTTCAGATCATCGGTTAAATCGCTATCTTATGGATAAAAAGGCATGAAAACTCAAAAATATTGCTTCGGCTCGCAAGGTGTCACGGCGCTGCAGACATCACTAATTGACCGTATGCAGCCCCGCTGCAATTTTGTTTACTCGTTTTGTACCAAATGCTCTTTAATTTATAACAGACCCTTACAACTTGAATAGAGAATACGTAGAGTATTCTTTGTTAGACTACAGTTTTTTATTAAGTATAATGTCGCCTTCTTTGTATGAAAATCAATACTGTTTGTTTAGGATGCCCTACATAAAGATGGTGCAAGCCCGACATAACTTGTCCTTGTTCCCGCAAATGCGGCTAAGCATGTGTCATTTTCTCTTAAAATACGGTCTGACATAATTGAGCCACTTACAGTAAGCCATGATGTAAATTAAGACGAAAGCAGAGGTAACAAAATTGTATTCGAAGTTTCTAATTTAAAACCAATGAAATAAGAAAATAAAGTGTATTTTAATGACTTATAAATATTGTTTCCTTTTCTATTTGATCCTATCTCTAAAAATCAAACTTAATTTGTTTTTATGTAAAAATTACTGAAATCTTTATTTTTTAAATGAAAAAAAAAAATCGTTCACCTTATTATAAGTGCAAAATCTGCCCATTACAAATCATGGGCCTCCTAGAACATTTCTGTGTGGACCGCATTGCGCTCGACTCTGCGACGCTAGTTCTTAATTCTCATATGCTCAGTAATTACATTAGGTATCAGTGCCCTTCACACCGAAAGACAGTAATGTTTGCACATTAGAATAACTGGAGCTTCGGTGGAACATACCTAGATTCCTGCATATGAACCCTACCGCCAGTGAAATTAGTCAGTGCCAAGTCAACAAAGTCACTATTTATTAATTTAAACCGTTGAATAATGCAACAGTAAAGATAAAATTCCCGACCCATTTATTTTAAAATTCTACGCGTAAGGCGTACCTTTAATTGATTTCAATCAATTCGTGCGGTCATTTGCAATTGCCTTTGTATTCTTCTTAACACGACCCCTGTTCCGCAAAAATCAACACAGCCTTAACGACGTCTCATTGTTTTAAATCTTCCGCTTTCAGTGAAATAATTTCATCGTCCATGTTTTATTTTGAGAGAGTTTGACGTTTCTTTAAATATGTTATCAAGGAGATCATAATATATACGTAGATAGATAGTACAATTTCATATTTACTTTCCGTGTGGTATCCGTCTAGTTAGGTACCACCATGGGACCAGTTATTCTGCCGTCAAGCAGTAGCGTGTAAGCACTACTGTAATTTGGTTTGAAGGGCACTCACAGCCAGTGTAATGTCACAAGCGTACGTGCAGACACAGAGGTGCTTACCCGTCATAACCTACCCCGTATATAACGCTCTTGTGATGGGTTTGAAGGCAGTGTCAGAGACATGGGGATAAACACAAAACAATACAGATCCACACAAACAGCGACCACTAAGCCACGCTTTCGATAATATTTAAATGTACAGTAGCGTGGTTTTCGGCTTGAAGGGCATTGTTAGCTACTGTAATTACTGGGCATATGAGATTTAAAAACTGTTGTCTCGGGGGGACGAGCACAGTGTAGTGCCACACAGAAATGTTCTCGGTGACACTGCATATCATTAAGGGCCGACGTTGCACTTACCATCATGTGAAGGAATTCCTCGTTTCGTTACTTTGTTTCATAAAAAAATGAGTCCTGCCACTCTTACCTTTTGAAAAATCCTAATTAATACCTAATGAAAAGTCTATCAAGTGTATGGTTAGGAGTCCCATCGCAATCTTTTAATAAAAAAATTACACCACGGTTCCTGAGTTTGAATTCCAGCTGGAGGCAATATTGGTGCACAAGCACAAATTATTGATTTTCGGGTCTAGTTGTCCTGTGTGTGTGTTAAATTCACGTCTGTAAAAGACACTTACAATACTGAAGACATCCTAGTGTGGAGTATCGTTTTTATAAAATTTAGAACACAATTCTACAATCCAATATAAGTATATCAAACAAACAATAATATACAAATACATTAAAAAGTAAATCATTTTCCCTTGCCGACTCCGTCTCACTCCTGAATGCTCCATTCTCCTCTAAATACACTCTTCCCAATTTGTAGTTTGGTTAAGTCTTGGTCTTAAAATGGCAATTAACGTTTTAAGTGGTGCGTAACCGAGCATCGAACCCAGATCACACATGTATTTTAATACAAGTTCTCTAGTAAGAAATAAATAAATAATGTTAGATTGGCGTGAAGCAACATAAGAGCTTGTCAACGTAAAACGACGAAGCGCTTATCTCGGACGTTAATAAATCTTGGTCGGTCAAACACGTGGAAGCGATACCCTTTTATCTAAAGGGAGGAAGCCGTTCACTTATGAATTTAAATGGAAAAAAGAAGTCGTATTTTCCTTGGTAAAATAAAGTATTTGCATGTTCGCATGAAAATTTAAAAACATAGTTAGAATTAAAAAAAATTGATTTAAGCCTAGTAATTGGATAAAAAGTAATTTATTTATCCATAACTTGTGGAAAATACTAAACGATTGCACCATTTAAAAAATGGGTGTCGTCGGAGGACAACATGCGACGACGCAAGCGCAACTTGAGTGAATTCTTCGGTGAAAATCTTTTTCGATGGAAGTATATATTATATTTTATACTAGCTAATGCCCTGCGTGCGTTGCAATGCCTACGTCCTCATTTATTTTTAACCGTCGTAATAGAAGTCATAAAAACGAGAATGACCAAAAACGACTCGTCCAACTTTTGAAGAGATTTCACTTAGAGGTGGAACACGCGCTGTATGACATTGGTGTATTCTAGGAAAACTCTTCAGCACTAAAATGGCGGTTGCTTAGCTGTTTTTCCATTACAAGGGTTGAACAATTTTATTTAAACTGGGGCTTTGCCCTTTTTTAGGAAGAAGAGACCTCACAATTTTTCATGAAAACCAAATTTATGAAACAAAGAAAATGAATCTGTATTGTCTGTTGTACATTTCCAAGAAATAATGATAGCATTATTATTAATTTATTTATAGCGCTTTCTACATTTTTCATATTTACGATGCTATTGTAATTATATATAACACACTTTTTTATTTATATACTACACGCTGGATTTAATTTTTTTTTTATTGGAAAAGTGACGTTTTATGGAACTGAGTGACGAGACGAGCAAATCGTTCATTTCGTCACATCTTCCATAAGAAAAAATATTGTAAATAAAAGTTGGCTATATAAATATTTGTGCCATGAGGGAATAAAGCTCGCGAATCTAGTTAGATTATGAAAATACGATATAATTACTTAGATACAGTAATTATATTCGCCCAATATAAAAGTTATTACTACAATGTTTTTCCAAATAGTTTTATGCCTCCACTGTCATCTACGAAAACGGATATTAACATGACAAGCACCTTTTATACTAACTAGGGATTACTGGAGCACATATAGGAACTAGGAACGCCATTAGTTAGTACTAAAGTAATCTCTAGTTAGTACTAACTCCCGATACATCTATAATATAGGTTTTTATTATAGATGTATCGGGTTGGCTAATAAATAATGAGAGACATACATGACTTTATGTTTGTATTCATTTATTTAATAATTTATTTTTAATCCTTAACAATATAATCACCGTCGTTATCTACTACCATCCGCCAACGATACGGCAAAGAGTGAATGGCATCCCTGTAAAACTTCGCCGGTTTTGCTTTGAAGAATTCATCTATGTATTGTTGCAACTGATGTTCATCATCAAAGCTGTTTCCTTATAAATGATTACTGAGAGACTGGAATAAACTGAAATCCGTTGGGGCTAAGTCCGGCGAATACGGAGGGTGTGGCACTATTTCCCAGTTGAGCTCCAGTAGCTTTAGTCGGGTACTCTTAGCGATTTACAGCCGGACATTGTCGTGAAGGAAAAATATTTTGACATGTTGTGGACGTTTACGACGGAGTTCAAGCTTTAATTTTCAAGTTGATTACAGTATACTATTGCCGTCATCGTGGTATTAGCAGGAAGAATTTCCCAATATATTACTCCATGTATGTCCTACCAGACCGAGAGCATTACTTTCCGAGTATGAGGATCTTTTTTTGGCGTAGGTTTACCTAGTTCGTTGCGGCCCAGCCACTGGCGCTTGAGTTTGTGGTTGATATAGATAACCCACTTTTCGTCTCCAGTAACGAGATGATCTAAGTAAGTCAGTTGATTTTGGTTAACTGGTGGGATACCTAAACACCATATTTGTACGTTTTCCTCAAACTATGCAGATACTTTTCCACCGTACCATGAGATCACCCGAGCTTAAGAGCCAAATTGCACGTAGTGCTTCGAGGATCTTCTTCAATTAATGTCTTCAGTTTATTTATATCTATTTATACCGGACGCCCAGACCTTGGTTGATCGATCAAGGAATAGTTACCCTTGCGAAATTTTTGGGAACACAACTTTGCTGCAGCCTCGGAGACTGGCTATCCTCTGGCATATATTACGTGCAGCTTCTGCAGCCGAATGCCCAGATTGGTACTCGTATAATGAACAGTGCCGAATATGCGTTTAAAAATCACTCATTTTTTTCGTGGTTCTTTACGCAATGACAACCAAAGTATTGACAGCATGCTCACGACTCTCGCTCACACTCGCGTACTATGAAATTATAGGCGAATGCATAGTCCTGATCTACAATGAGCCGTGAAAAATAAAAGAAAACACTGGTTTTGCACATCGATAACACACCTTGCTTCTCACGATCGTTATGGTGAGGGGCATCCCTAAACGTTCTATTGTTCTGCATGTTCTGCTGTACTGAATATTTACATACCACCGTGAAACAGTGGTGTGCAAACATTCCTGTGTCTCCGTTTAAAGGTTTGAGTGAGAGCTAGCTTTTAGCCCAAACGTATAACCACTCATTCGTTTCATCTTCCCGTAGTAGATGTAACTAGCTCACACATAGTTCAGTAGTTTTTCACCTATGGCATTACAGTATATGCAGGTACGTTTAAAACGAACCTACTTCGTTTAGAGGAGACAGAGCTATTTTGAAAGTAACTTTGAGAAAATCATACCACTTAAACTTCACTTTTGTATAGCAATTGTGATTATTTTCAGAGTGGTAGTTTTTGAGATGGTTATTTCGCTAACCTCTGGTGGTAGAATTTCTATGTAGGACTCCGTCTAGTTAGGTACCACAGCAGGGTCAGTAATTCTGCCACGAAGGTATAATACAGATAATAATATCGGTTTGAAGGGCACTGAAAACTGGCGTAATTACTGGGCATATGAGACTTAAGAACTGATGTCTCTGGGTGATGAGCGCAAAGTGATGTCACACAGAAATGTTCTATGTGACATAGCATTTATTACGGGCAGTCGTTGCACTTACCACCAGGCGAACGATTTGCACGTCTCTCTTACTCAATTCCATATATATAGAAGATAACGATTATAATATTAAACATTAATATCAAATACGAAATTAGTCGAGGGAGCTTAGGAGCCGTGACACCTTAAATTACGCGTAATAGTACGCAGGTGACCTGAGTTTGATCCCTGATTCTGGCACTTCCGACTATGTTCTGCAAAAGTTCTGATTTACCACGTGCCCAGCGGTGACGGAAAATACCATGAAGAAAAGTACATTTCTGGCTATTGAAATGTAGAGGAAACGCCATACCTTTGAAAGTAAAGGCAAAAAATATTTATTATTTAGTTCACGGCACTTATCTATTATATTTGACATTTGACGCTGCAAAAAATTGGGTAGGAATATTTAAATTAAATTTATATTTAAAAAAATTGTCGTAAATTATGTGATTTTGTCAATGAAAATTTTAATTTTTATTGGTTTAATTAATCTTAGTTGTCGTAGGTTATTAATTATTATCGGTTAGTTAGATTAGTTTCACATGTTTTTCATTAGCATTAGCAATAAAACTATATATTTACGGACTTTATCGCGTTTATTTCATACTATTTATTTCTCGCCGTTTCGGGTCTTTTACGAGTACAGCGCCCATGGTCACGGGGGGACTGAGGTGGCAGACGTCCCAATGTCATAGTCATCCAGGCTACATTCAGCTTTTAATTATTTGTTTTGGCCCGAAATAAAGATAATGAGCTAACAGGAATCGGTGTTCTTTTGCAAGGTTATGGTACACTAGTTGTTAATCTATAAATTTAAAAAATGCTTACTTTCCCCGAGCCTCGAAAGTATGAACTCGAATTGTTAATCGCGATTAAAATCTAGTGATTCATTTTGTACATCTGAAAACTAAATTTTCTTATTTAATATACTTTAAATAAAAAATAAATAACACAGTATTAATTTTGGTTGCATATCTTACTTAGCAAACTAATTTCGTTTCTTTCCTTTATTTTAGTAATTTTAATCTACAGTTCGTATCTAAGTACGAACTTATGGTACAAGTGCAAATTTGAGTGTGTGTCACATTACACGAAAATTCGAATATTATTTTCTCGATAATACCTTTTGATTTCAACGGGTATACTATTGGAGGTTAAAACTGAAAGGAACATTTTTTTTTAAATATTATTTTTTTGTCATTCGTCATGATCCTGGTAATATCCCACTCCTAGACGTAGGTGTCGACTAATGAGAGTTTCGCCGTGATCATGATTCTATATTTTTTCTATTAAAAAACTTTGCCCGTACTAGGATTTCCCTTGTATTAAGTGCGTTTGACGGACATAAATTGCATATACACAAACACAAAGACCAGGACCTGTCTGTAAGCCATATAAATAACTGTTCCGTGTAAAAATCGAATCCGCGACTCATAAATCAAAAAATAATTTTTAACTAAAAAACTGCGCACTTTCTCTGATTTTGTTGTAAAAACGTGTAAATTTTCCTATAAAAGAGTTGCTGACTCTTTGAAGTAACTGTAACTGACATTAATAGTTTGTGCTTGTTCCTGGTATTTACATTATGGACAACACTTATTTATTATACTGACTTATGTTCTTATGTACATTTTTCATATATGTACATTTTGTGAGGACAGGATAAAGATATTTTTTTTTAATTAATCTTTAAGATAAAATTTAGAGCTAAGATTATAACAACCCTCTCTTTGACCTCACCGTAGTCGGAAAAATAGGTCTTATGGCTCTCTTTTGCAAATTAAAACTTTTTCTACATCAGTTACAGAAGTCGAAGAACTAGCATTATTAGTTTATGCTTGTTCCTAGCATTTACATAAGTAAATAGTCTATATTGAATTAAATTGATTTTCTATTCTATTCAGTTTTATTCTTTTTGATCGGTTCAAATTAAATAAATTTCCATTAGACCTAAGAGAGTTAAATCAATTTTTAAATTTTACTACTTGTCTTGCAATAATGCAAGACTCGCAAGAATTTGTTAATGGAAAGTTCGTTTTATTATTTTAATTTTATTATCATCATCATGACCCATCATAATTCAGTGCTGAACATAGGCTTCCTCCAAAGCCAGTCACGACGCACGGTCCTGAGTCGCCTGCATGTAGATCGAAACACGTCATTGCTCCGTGGGGTCGCACAACATTTTTTGATTACTAATTTTAAAGAGCACACGGAATCGAGACGGAGTCCTTCACTGCAGGCCGCACGAAGCTCAAAGTTACTTAACGAGAAATAGCAAAAGCTATGCTCGGTGTTTTTCTACGAGATAGAATCCGTAACGATAATATTCGCAGCAGAACTAGAGTTACCGATATAACCTTGAGGGTAGCAAACTGAAGTTGCAATGGGCACATAGGTCGTTGACCCGATAACCGCTAGGGAAGATAGGTTCTCAGGGGATAACCTCGTACCAGCAAACACAGTATATGACGACACCTCCCGGCCCGTGCATCGAACTAGATGAAGCGACGACCTGCACGGTTTTGCGGAAAGTCAGTAAGGTTAAAAATGATTGATCAAACAGGATCAGGCAGTCTATAGGAGAAGCCTATTATTAGCATTGGACTGAGTGGGCTCAGACGTTGCCCGTCACCGCTCTGATCTCAGTCTGACATTCTTCGAGAAGATACTGCCGAACTACTACAACTGCCGAAGCCAAAGACATTTTCTAAGTTTTCCCTTAGTCGACTCTTACGAGGATGTCATTAACAGTATATGGTATGGCAAGTTTTCTCACACCGACTCTATATAAAAAAAAAAAAAAAGTTTTATAAAGAATATTAAAAAGCTCACTTTTCATATGTGTTTTAGAATAAAAACGATATGTAAACAATAAATTGCGATTGTACGCGACAGGGATAACGCTTCTTCGAGTAATTTGATTGTCCTCCGTACTTGTATTTAATTTGCATATTGAAAACAAAACGTTGTCCCGCACTAGTCAGGACCTGCCTCTATTTCTGATAGTCTAGTTCCATGATATTAATAATATACAAAGTAGGTATTAAAAAGCTCCCTTTTCA
>DWIA01000266.1:0-11906 GCA_018248195.1 Archon apollinus
CGATCAATGTTGCCAGCTCAATTTTTAAAAAGAAGTTAGTTATCATTTTTTTAAAAAAGTCAAAAAGGTAACATTTTTTCAAAAAGGAGCTCAATTTAAAAAGAAATAGGTACGGGTAAAACAAATATTACGATATGTTAACTTGTCATGATTTTATCTGACAAATAGTCGAAATAGTTACATAAAGTCGGATTCTTTGCCTAAAATTTGTATAATATTGTTTTTTGTACCTTACATAATTGTTCATATCAGAATGTTACCTACGGGGGTCTTGATTTTTAGATATTTCTTCAAGTGTTCGATTTAAATGCAATCTTAAGTTAATCCACTGATCCATTGCTCCAATACGCTAATAGCTGCGGTTCTTAATAAAAAGTTTCGAACGGCACAAGCTTTTTAGTCTTTTTAAGGTTCTTTATTATTTATCGTCAAAAAGACTTCGGCACTCATTGTGCCTATACTCAGAATAATAACTAAAGCATAGCAACTAGACTAAAATAGCAACTGAACTCAATATATTTGCGTCACTTTGGCTTATGGTGCTGCTGATATGTTAGAAAAGAACAGAAGAAATTTCGAAATTTCGTAGGTTGTCACTTATTTTATTGTACCTAATAACGTTCCGCTCTATTTGAAACATCGATAGAATTTATCGATGACATATATTAAGCGATCCTATATTACCAAATTTAATCAATAAACCTTCCTTAAAGTATCTAAATTACTTAATAATAAAAATAGTGAGCAAAATCGGACATAAAACATATCTACGTATTTTTTTAGGTTCGCTTAAAATTATATGATACTTATTTAATTCAAAATCCTCAGTCATTTTCATTATCATCAAAAGCCCTACTGGGTTCCTTCTAGCGCTTAATCTTTATCCAATTAACAAATTTAGAAGGAAAATTACTTTGCTAAGATCCGCATGCAAAAATGAAAAAAAGTGTAAATTACCTCGTTTTTGAAGAGCACCGTCCGTCCTCCCACAATAGCGTGCACAAGAAAACTATTACCGGCAATACACACCACTTAACCAAAAAACGCGACACGTGTTTCGACACAAAACGAGGCATTCTCTAATAATGATAGACTTAAAAAAATTAATTTGCAATCACTGTCTAAACGCCGGCAATTATCGGATCTTGTATTCCTGCACAAGCTTGTAACGGGTTGCATTGACAGTGAAAGCCTTTTGTGCAGAGTTTTATTTAATGTACCCTCTAGATTGCCGAGAAAGAGTAACTATAATATTTTTTATGTAAAACCTGCCAAAACCAACCTAGGGCACCATGCGCCTCTTAGAAGAATGTGCAGAACTTATAACAGTTTAACAAAATTAGATGAAATCTGTATAGTCTCTGAAACTCTGTACAAATTCAAGCAATGTTTAAAAAATATTGTATCGTAGTTTATTGATTAGTTTATTGTAGTTTCTTTCCCCTTTAGTTATTAGTTTATTGATTGGTTTATTGTAGTATCTCTTTACGTACTTGTAACATCAGGCTCAAATTATCTTGACTAAGACATTCTTCCATGTGTATTTAACTGTATTTGTTGCATGCTGTGTTTACCTTTAATTAAGGTTACATTTACCTTAAAACCTTAACTTTGTCTTTTAAACTGTATCTTGTATTGATGTAATCCTTGTTGGTGAACCTAATAAATAAATAAATAAATAACATTAAGAAGTGCACTAATTGGTCTACTAGGTAAATTATTATAATATATCGAACACATGAGAAAATTTAGGTTTTAACTGAACATATTGCTAAATTCGAAATACACCAGGAGATATCTTTAATTCAAACCATAGATTGCCGGGAAATCTGTGACTCATATAAAGTATTTTCTTATTTTTCTCTATATTAATGAAAATCAACTTCTAACTATTTTTATTAGGACCGTAATATATTTATGACTGATGTCCTCACGGCCACTACCGAATACTGTCAATAGCTATAAGTGTCAATAGCCGCAAGTGTACGCGCAAACACAAATACACTTACTCGTCCCAATCTACCTGCGCTTGATAGGCTATGCGATGCAATGGAAAGTAGGCCAGGGTGCAGTGTCAGACACACGAGGACAATCACATCTCAACCAGACCCAAAAAAGTCAACAATTTGGGTTCATGCACAAACGGTGGCTCCGATTAGGATTTGAAGCCAGAACCTGCCTCTACTGGTGGTAGGATTTCTTATCAGGAATCCGTGTAGGCCATTAATCCAGTTACTCTGCTGTGAAGCAGTAGTGTGCAAACAATACTGTATTTCAGTTTGAAGGGCACCGACAGCTACTGGCCATATGAGACTCAAGAACTGATGTCTCAGGTTGACGAAACCTATGTGGTGCCACACAGAAATGGTCTGCGTGACGCAGCTAGTCTCTTATCCAATAAAAATAAACCCGCGGCGCAGGCGGTTAATAAAAAAAATTGTACTTTTTATGTCAAAAAAAAAGATGTTTACTATGAAGACGGGTGAGTTATATATTTAAATCATTAAAAAAATATGCCTCACACAAAGACTTCTCCTGAGTCCCGTGTAGTAATATTTACAGATCTAAATTTCGCTTACACAACACAATAAAACCGCTAATTTTTATTGTAGCACAAATAGTGGCTTTGAATGTGATTCAAATTCACGAACCGCGGCGTAGAAGTCAGGTACTCTGAGCGTTAGGTAATTTTTATTGCTTAATTTTTAAAAGATTCGTAAAAAGTGCGATAAATGCTAGTAGAAAAGATTGATCGTCCGCTTCGTGCACTAGAAATTTACTGCTAAACGGTGCACTGTTTCAATTTTCCATTTCACTACTTTGTTGCACTGGGGGTTGTGATCTCGTGGTGTTGCGTGCAGCCACGTTAACTGCCCGCTGAGATAAGACTTCGATTCCCAGAGAATTTATGTATTTTTGTCTCACACATTATTTAGTGGTTTCGAGCTATGGATGTTCTGTAATTATTAATGAAAGTTTCCCAGACGGTCAATTAAACAACATATATCCTATAAATGTACCATTAATGAGCATAGGCTTACTATTTTTTTTCAAAGAGATTTGGGGCTAGGATGTTTCCGCTAAGAGTCAATTATATTTTTATTCCTCAGACATGCAAATTTCCTCACGATCTTTTCCTTCAACGCAGAGCACATGGTAAACCAGCACTTAAAATTATAAAACAATTTCAGAGGCCACAAAAATTTCACCGGAGATCGAACTCAGGTCACTCGTGTATGATGAAATTTAAGGAAAGCATCCGACGCATATACACAGGTAATAGTTTATTACGATACACAATAGTAGAGTAAAACATAGATTAAGAAAGGCTAGCAAGTTACAGTTCGACACTTAGAAATTTGAAAATGAACGTTCTACGACTTCTTTTTCAACAGCCTGTAGAAGTCAACTGCTGGAGATTGGCCTCTTAGAAGTTGAAAGTATTTGCCGTAATCGCCACGCTGGCAGGTCATATAGCCTATGTAATTTAAAATAGAATATATTTTAATTATTGGATTTATTTAATTATTCGAATTTTAACAGAATGTATTTTATAATTAGATATAGATTATTTAAATAATACTCATTAAACGTTTTTATTTACTGGTTCGCAAAAAATCCTATCATCCGTCCTGGGAAGAACCATGAAGAAATCCAATGGTAAGTTTTATTTTTGTCGATCATTTTTAAAATTATGTGATATACAATTACAACAGTATCATAAATGTAAAGAGGTAGAAATAGCTTGCTATCGATCACCTCATCCACAGGCGTTATTATCCGTCATAGATTCTTTAATATCATAATAACCCTTATAAAAAAGTTATTGTTACAGAAAATAACACGAACTTATTAATTGAAAGATTGTGCACTATTTCGGATTTTGTTATAAAAAATTCATAATAATATTGCTTATAACCTTTCTAGTTTCCCAGTGAACAATGTGAGTTAGCGGAGCTTCAAATTAAATAAGTTTTAAATGCAAAGACTTAAGATAAATTATACAGTTATTCGGTAATACGAGTAATCTGTTCTATATTTTTTTATTAGAATTGTAAAATATTTTATTTAACTAATGTTCTTTTCACTATGCCAACGGCTATATTGTTTTCTCTATACACACTAAATTCAGATTTTAAAATACTGAATAGAACATGAAAATTTGATGGAAAGATAAAACGTTTATTTTTGAGCTTAAAGAATAAAAAATATCATTTAAAATAAATAAAGGGTAGTGTAACATGTAGAGATGTTTGCACTGCAGTGTCACAAGCAGTCCGTAGCTTAGTGTATGGAATTTTCACTACGGAACAAAACAATGGTTTTGGGCTACTGCCGGAAGTATACTTATTTTATAATTTACTTTAATTCATTTAAATTGCAAATTAAATTATTCGCTTAAATAAACGCGATACATTTGGCCGGGCAAATACATTGAGTTTTGATTCAAGAGCTACGATTGTTTGCCAAAAAGATTTATTGAACAGTTTGTAGACTCTGGGCTTACGTGAAAACAATACAGCGGCTTGAAATCCTGTCGACTTTGCGCTGTCTGTTTATGTAAATGACAGGACGTGTTTAATAATAGATTTATGGACCTCATGGAAACATGGTCCTGAGTCACTTGCATCTATCAACTTCCCGCAAAACCGTGCAGATCGACCCTCCATCTAATAGTCACACTGTGCGTGCCGGTACGAGGTTGCCACTTTTCTTCCCCAGCGGTTATCGGTTATACGAGTTATAGTCAGCCCTATGCCACTTCAGCTTGCTGATTCTTAGGGCTAAGTAGGTTACTTTACACTATTAATGTGTTAGATTTAAAAAGAGAAAACAGTGAAGTGGTAACAGTGGCAAAACTGCTGTGTGGTATGTTGAGTAACATGTATGTATGTGGAACTGATGTAGATGCCAACGCCACTGTTATAACTTGTCATCCGTAGGATTGTAAAGGGGAATAACAATTCAATTTGTTGAGATCTCGTGGTAAGGGTGAGCGAAGGAAATTAACAGTACAGTGAATCCTGCAAAGAGATGTTGCATCTCTGTGCATATTTTACCGCTTGTACCATGGGGAGTGTTCCAATGAATTGTTCGGGTTAATTCCAGCCGTTGAATTTAACCATCGCACATTGCGACCTAACTCAAAATCGATGTGGATGTATCATCTTGTTGACATTGCACCACTGTTTTTTTTAAGGAATTTTATTTATTTAAACTTTTTTGTACACCTTAATTAAAAGGGTAACAAAGGGCAGACTGAATACCTATAGGCATTCTCTCCCAGTCAACCCGAAGGCGTGAAAAAAATTGTCACGGGTCCAAAAAAAAAAACCTTAAAAAACCCTAAAATTAGCCAAATCAAATTTTATATAAATAATATAAAATAAACATAATAACAGTTAAAAATTAAAATAATATACATACACATACAAAAACATATAAACATATATACAATTTAATTAAATACACGAACATTTTGTGGAATTTGCTACCGCCAGCGATTTTTCCTTACCGATAAGACTTCCTTCAATAAAAGAGCCTATTCATTTTTCAAATGCCAGAGCCGTACCCGCGATTTCCCTAGTATTGCGGATGTTCATGGGCGGCAGTGATCAATTACTAATAGGTGAGCCGCTTGCTCGTACGCCCCATCTTCTATATAAAAAAATCTAATGAAGGGTTGCCTTCCCCAACGGTTAATGGTTCTATGTGCTATATAGCTGGTCAATAGGAACTTCAGTTTGCTAATCTTTAGACGCATCTATTGAGGAACGCAACTTCATTTTACGACTAGCCTACATGAGGTTTAAAGTATAATCGGAGAGCATCTGGGTTTTCATTGTGCGGGGCAAGTTGCAAAGCTTTGCCCTCCCTGCAGTTTCTATGAGCCTCTCGTTTATATTGTCCACTGTAACGCAATCATCCAGGCACTGAAAACGATTATGCAATTTGTGGACAAAGCCCTAGGGTTTTGGATAAGGGCACGAGTTGGACGGAGCGTGGACTTCACCAGACTAGACCTCTTCAGCTTTACATTTAATGTGCCTCTTACCATTCGGTGACCACTGCTGCTTTTCATCCTATTAATCACAGACACATCATTGAACAACAGTCGTTTAGTCGTCATGATGAGGTCGATCTCATTTTTCGAACTATCCTAGTTCCATTTTCGAAGGACTTCATCATAAAAAGTCCGTTTCTCAATAAAATCGGCCAGCTGTTAACCCTTTGGTTTCCGTTGCCCTATTCCAAATTTCCCTACTACCAGCTCATTGTCTTTTTTGGCCCAGTTTAGATTTAAAGTCTCCCATCACCACCGTGTAGTGAGTTTTGGAGGAGTGCAAGGCTCTTGAGATATCCTCATACATTACCTCCACCTCATCTTCAGGGTGTTCCAAGGTATACCTGTATAACTCTCAGTGAATACCGTTTTGTAATTTTGAGTATAATGTACGCAACCCTAGTTGACACACTCCCGATCTTAAGAATGTTTTTAATGAGAGACTTGTGGACGATAAACGGTAAAACACGGTAATGGTAAAACCCAAGTTACCGTATTCAAAGATTACCATGATTCCCCCTGTCTTCGGACTTTAGATAACCCTATAATATTCCAGCGTACCTGTTTACATCTTCGTTCAGTTCCAAGATCTTCTCGTCGGTTCTCAGCGCGCGGGTGTTATTTGTTGCCAAGTCAAGTCGTCGTTGCTGATAGCAAGATCTCAGCCAGAGATTCATTGCACATCCTTCCCTGCTGCTACCATGACCGCTACTAGCGGGGCCGCCGAGGACTAAGGGCCGTTGTCTCTTTGTAGCTCTCATTTTGGGGGAATTTTGGCAGAATGACAGCCGCAGTTTATTTATTATGATGTTCCAGGTAAACGCTGCTGTCCATTTCTTGGTTTAAATTTTCGCTTTATCAATTTTCACGAAACCTACGAGATGGGGTGGTATAGTCTCTCAAGTCGCCGCCACACAGTCTATTAGGCCCTCCTCAAAAGGATACCTTGGCGGTGGATACGTGAGCGGCTCGCGCGGTGTTCTCGAGCGCCTTTACATATAAAAGGAGAAAAAATCAGCAGCTCTATACTAACAACAAGGAGAGGCCCGCAATAACTTTGGCAACTGGTACGCTATAGCCAAGTGGTCCTAAGTAATTTAATATAATTCAGTTCGACAATTCTATAATCATCCATTTGTCAAATATGATAGAAAACTTAACGAGCCTTTTATTGCTTGCGATATTACGTTTCAAACACATGTTTTTATAGTCTAAAAGAGAATAACGTAAAGTACGTTATTCGGGTACGTCGAGAGTACTTTAATAATAATTTAAATGGAAAAGTTTTAAGTAATTCTCTTTGCATTTATTGCTTATCGAACATTTCAAATAACTTAATTTGAAATATTCGACAGACATCTTTTATTAATATTATAAGTTTAGCATTAAAGTTTAATAATAGTTTAAATTGTTGGAACGGTTTCTAAAGACAGATATTTGTGCACCTTACCTTTGTTTCAACTCACAACCGGCGAAGGTCCTGGGAATCTGCAGGTTAATATCCAGAGTTGTCATCTAATTATGATTTTTATATGTACGCCCAGACAGATGTACACACTCGTCCTTTCCTTCCTGAACCTGGTGAAATGTTTATGAGACACAAGTTATGATGATGGAATAAAAATTATGATGACTTTGTCGGGTACATTCAGTTTCACTCGAAGTCATTTTCAGATCTCCGTCTGTATCTTTATTCTATTAGTTTCAGAGGTTTCTCTTTTAAGATAGGCTCGGTTGGTCGTGCTGTTCTTACGCACCTTACTTAAATATTCTTTGAACCTTAGTCAATCGAGAGAGGCAGTAAAACTTTAGATGACGTTTGGTTCGGAACTCAAGTGTAACCATAGGATTTTCTGGATTACGTCCCACTGTGACTGCGAATTTTACATCATAAAAGTTATATTACTTCTTCTCCATCGATACGGTCTTGTCATTATTATTGAACCACCGCTATCTGAAACATACTGCTATTTTCAGTTGACAATATTCAGATGTGAAGGTGACATTAAGGAAATATTCAATATACGAACACTGTTTCTCAGACACCATTTACCTTGTAATTGTCTTTATATAGCATCTTCACCACATTCGTAAATAAAAATAATGTAATGCGTCGTTAGATATTTTTACTTATCTTAAGGAATGAAATCAGAACGTTTAATTATAGAAAAATCTCGTAGTGCAGTTACATTGAGTAATACATTTGAGTAAATAATAAGATTTTAAACAAGTAAAATGACCTACATTTGTGCAGAGTTTAATAAGGATTTTCGAGTAAATTTTGTGTCTGAGCGATTGGTTTCTGCACTACGGGCGTGGGTGTCCATTCCGAACCGGCTCGACCGAGTTACTTTTGCATTAATAATACAAGTGTGGATAATATTTTTTTTTGCAATTGACACTGACTGATGCAGAACCACTCGATAAATATTTCGAGTACAAGTGAAGTCCGCCAACATTAGTATTTTTTGTACAATATGTCATTATTTGGTGTCTTAGACGATACACTTTTTCGTACAACAAAAACAATTGGAAAAATAAAATAAAATTTACGGTAATATATAAGTACAATGGGCGGTCTTATCTCTAAAAGCTTATTCTCCCAGATAACTTCATTAATAAAACATATATAAATAGATTAATAAATACATATAAAACAGATCAATGCTTGAATCAAAATCTAAGAGACAGACAGTGATTCCTTAGAAGCTTTTTAAAATTTGGTAAGCACTGAGCGCGTCTCCCTTATGGAGGACATTCCATAGGCGAACAACTTGAATATATGAATAATATGATTTGTTAGTAAAATTTTGTGCAATGAACAACTTCTTTTGAGATCCCAAAAGAGTATTGATTATTCTTCTTTCGGGCACAGCTTTCAGTTAGGCGTTCAGCTACAGGTCGTGTGGTCGAATCTTACCCGAATTCAATACTATACCTTTAATACTGTTATTACGCTGATGCCAGCTACTATTAGAAAAATAATGATCATTTACCTTAGTCCTAATCACTCTACAGAATTAATTAAGCTATCTCGTAAAAAATGTCTAATACAGCTGCTTTTTATTAAGCAGGGTCATAATTACTTTATGATTTATTTAGTCAAATATCAAAAATAGTTCACTCACAATTATACGCTGTTTTTCAACAGGGTATAATTGTGTGTGAACTATTTTCAAAAGATATTAGCTATAATGCAAAGTTTAGAAATGGGTTTATAAATGTCAGTCTTTGCACCCTTCTTGAAAACTGGGGTAATATACGCAGATTTCCAAATAGATGGTACATGGACATTCAGTTAAAAACGTTCTAATAATACCTTAATTGGCCTGGTTAAACTTTAAGCACATTTGATAAGAAATAGGGCTGGCAGTAAATCAGGTCCAGAAGATTTATTAGGATCTAGTTTAATTATTAGTGAGGTTAAAATATCAGGATCAATATCAATGCTGGATATATCAGGAAAATGGGTGGAATCAATTCTATTATGATTTAGATTATTAGCACTAGGGAGAGGAGTTGAAAAGTTAGAACAAAAATAACTGGAGAAGGCATTACAGATATCAACACCTGTGCTAAGTTCTATGTTACCATACTTCATAACACTCGGTATACCATGAGAAACAGAACAAGAGCGGTAATAGGACCAAAAATGTTTTGGGTTTTTCTCAATGTTACTTTCAACTGTGCTGATGTATTCTTTAAAATTTTGTTCTTCGACCTTTTTTACTCGTTCTCTTTGAAAATTAAATGAAATAAGATCTGACTTGTTTCCATAGATTTTATATTTGTTATGATATTTGAATTTTTCTTTTATAGCTTTTATAAGCGCATTTGAATACCACTTAGGATAAATATTTTTAATAATTTTTTTACTTGGAATATGCAAATCTCTCAATTGTTTAAATTTATTATATAAAAACTCAACGCTTTCATCTAAAGTTCGGCTACCGAATTCTACATCCCAGCAAGTATTGACAAGTTCAATGTTAATGGCCTCATAGTTGCCTCTATTATAAAAGTATTTAGTAGATGAAGCTGATTTGAGCGATGAAATGGCTACAAATTTAAGAGAAATGTTAAGTGCTTTATGGTGTGGATCGACAGGTACTAAAGGATCTAGGCATTCACTTACCGTCACACAGTCATTGGCTAATACCAAGTCTAAAATTTTTCCGTATTTATTAGAAACGCCATTAAATTGTTTCAAATCCAATGATGTAAGTTCATCGATTAATATACATTCATCGTGGCCATTGTAGTTTGACGGTAAAAAATAGTCTTCATCGAGAGACCATTGTATGCTGCTCAGGTTAAAGTCACCTACTATAAGATATTTATCATTGGATTTGTCTAAAGAGATGGTGTTTAATTTGACTAAAAAGTTACTTAACTGTTGCGAGAACGAGTTACCATTGTTTTGTTTACATAAATATAGCACACATAAATGTAACTTAATTGCTTGATTATTGTAGTCTATTAGGGAAATGGTTAACCATAAATCTTCTGCAGTAGAATTATAACAGGGCTGTGGGATAACCGACAATTCTTTACGAGTAGCAATAATAACTCCTCCGCCTCGGCTTTGCCCGGTAATCGTTAAGTCACGATCTCGTCTCCAAACCACATACCTATTATCAAATAACTCACTATCAGCAATTCCATCTACCAGCCATGTCTCTGTTAATAATATTATATCATATGAATTTATTAAAAACTTACGTAAAAAATCTGTTGTTTTAGATCTTAGTCCCCTAACATTCTGGTAGTAAACTGATGGATAGTTAAAATTATGTTTATTCGTAGCCATCTGTAATAATTAAAATTAAAAAAATGGAATATTATTTTTCTCAATAAAGAAAACACAAATTTTAATATGAAATTAAAATCGTATTTCCCTTTCAGTCTAATATAAAATAAATAGTACAATATGATTATAAAGACATCAAGCAGTAAAATATAACTATAAGTATGTGTGTATTTTAAAGACGACGTTTTACCCAGAATAAATATGTAAAGAAATTTGTATTTTAAATGTAATAAACCTGAGGAACAAAATCCTTACACTAAAGAAATATAAAGTTAGGTGGGGCATTAAGTCCAAAAAGAATAACACTTTTACGCATTCTTTATCTGAGAAATGCATACATTCAAATTAATAACTATAATAAAGTAAAAGTAGCAATATCAGTGAGCTGAGAATCACAAAGTTAACAAAATGTAGCAAATCACATATTAATTCATTGTCTATCAAGTAAAGTACTAATATATTTAATAGGATTATAATACAGTAAAATATAAAATGTACATATCTAAAAGTTAAACATCATTCTATTTTAAAAATAAAGTAAGACGTAAATACCACAAATATACAAATATATAATAAATAATAAAGAAACATTCTTTCCTCAGTTTTATGCAAATAATGTGAGTTGTTGAATAATTTAAACTTATGTCGAGTGCAAATCATCGTAAGCTATAACCCACAAGTGCGAAGAGGCAAGCTGCAATACCGAAGCAACAGCAAATTAATATGTAAGACAGAAATAGACGTAGCACACAACAATATTGCGGCAAGCGAAACATAATTCATATCATCGAAAAAGCAATGAGTATTAGAACAATAACTGGTTCCGGACAAATCAATGGCGCTTGTGACTAACTCCCGCCGTCTATGAAAAATATATAAAATGTACGTGACCAGGGTTCGGTTGATCTTTCTTTAGATCTTTCCAAAGGTTAAATTTCGTTAGGCCGTTTAATAAAAAAACATTTTAAAATGCGTGATCGTCTTAGTTAGGACCTTTATTACGTTGTGTTTATTAGTAACTAGTTCTTTTAG
>DWIA01000267.1:0-11899 GCA_018248195.1 Archon apollinus
CTTAAGAAGAGATGTCTCGGGGTGACGAGCGCAGTGTGGTGACCATACAGAATTTTTCTGATTGAAACAGCATTTGTAATGCAAACGTTGCACTTACCATCAGGTGAAAGATTAGCTCTTCTCGTCACTAACCTCAATAAAAAAACGGCGAATTCGCCTATCTTGCATGGGGATTACATGGTTACCTATTTACTAGGTGGGGGTCTGATTATAGCGAAGGAGATTTAAATAGACAATGATAATTTCATTCAGAAGTAAAACAAATATGAAGAATACCGAGACGAAAAATGTCTACAAATGAGGCATCGTCATCAACAATAGCGTCATCCAAGCACCAAGCATCATATTCAAAGCAGCAGACAGGAGTGGTATACTTGAAACGTCACCTTCAAAGAAGCCCTCTTACGTCATGCCAGTGCACAAGTGGTCTCACAAAATGGCGACCCTGCTTAAGGCGCGAACTACACGACGCAGAGACGTTGAGAGGATTGTAAATTTGACACCTGAGAATAACGCCCGGTTCCTGTATCACAAACGAGACGTTTTGTGAATATAGGAAACGGTTGTGAGTTTCCCTTACGATCCGTTAAATTGTCAACAAATAGTAAGCCAAAATCCTTCGTATAACTTCTAATGGACGGTAGTAGAACAAGCAGTTAAACGGCTCGTTACTCATAGCACAGAAACGAGTACTGTTACTGGGGGTAGGATTCCTATCCAGAAATCTGTCTAGGTATGTACCACCGCAGGGCCAGTTATTCTTATAAACAGTTATTCTAGATTCCTTTATAGAATTTTCTTTGTTATGCGATGTTAAGCAATAATCAACTTTATAAACAAAGACTACTCTCTAAAAAGTTATTATTATATAAAAATAGACAATTCTAGATTCCTTTATAGATTAAACATTAGAATTTTCTTTTCTTATGCGATGATAAACAGACTTCTAGTCTTTTATATACAGAGACGATTCCAGACTTTTGAAAGTAATTAAATTATCAATACTTAACTCTATCTCCCCGCATGGCAATAAGCCAAGCAACCCTGTTAAGAAAATGGAGGAAAGATTTTTCAATGTATCAAAAATATGTACATATGAGACGGGAACTTACCTGAAACAAAAAGAAAAAATAAATTAAAATTAATAAAAAAGCATCCGTAATTATTTCAGACTTGTGTGTGATCTTTCGTTGATTTCGCATATAGCCTAATTAGAGCTTCTACGCTGCGGGTCGCCGGTTCAAATCCCAGCCGGCGCATGGGTCTGGTTGATCTGTGATCGTCCCAGTCTCTCTGATACTGCATCCTAGCCTACCACCGATCTTATTACGTGAGAACCTGATCTAAGTGCAATGTCTGCCCATTACAAATGCTGTGTCACCCGGAAAATTTCTGAGATGCACCAGACTGCGTCCGTCACCTTGAGATATCAGCTCTTAAGTCTCATATGCCCAGTCATATGCCCATAGTGCTCCTACCTGCATTGGAGCACTTGACGTTTTCTTCCCGGCACCAAAGAGAAATGAGAAGAGGCCTGTGCTCAGCAGTGGGACATTTATGTGACTTTATTTTACTTTTATGTTTAATAGATGCATTCTATGTAATCTGACGTCAGGTTACGTAACGTAAAATTGGGCGTTAAGATCGGAAAAAGGGCCAGATGCAGTGTCAGTGACAGAATAATCATAACAAAACCAGATTTTACTGGTGGTAGGATTCCTTTGCAGGAATCCGTCAAGGTAGGTACCACCGCCGGGCCAATTATTCTGCCGTGAAGCAGCGGCGTGCAAATATTACTGTTTCGGTTTGAAAAGCACTGTGAGCTAGCGTAATCACTGGACATTTGAGACTTAAGAACTTATGTCTCAGAGTGACGGGCGCAGTGTGGTGTCACATAGAAACGTTCAGGGTGTCACAACATCTGTTATGGGCAGACGTTGCACTTACCGTCAGATGAACGTTTTGCTCGTTTCGTCGCTTTATCCAATTAAAAAAAAAAATTCGAAATTCAAAAATCGCTGCGACGGGGATTCAAACTGTCAACTGATAATGTGTGGTGCTAACTAATACTATTGGAAACGAGTATATGAGCCGAGGAGCAAAGTCCCATATTTTGGAGTTCTTAGGACATTACTAATCTCATAGTAGTTGTCAATAATTTCGTATATCCGAATGCTGTCGGAGTCAAAATTATGCAGCAGGATATTATCGTCTTCCAAAAACCCATACGTGTACTCAGATTTTCTTGGAATTACATATCGATCGAGACGAACAGAAATGCATACAACAGGAACACGTAACCTAATACGTAACAGTAGAAAAAATATATAAAGCTCGCATAATCATGAGAACGAAAGACTATTAAAACATAAACAAATGAAACAATACGTGTTTAAGTCGTGACGACAAAGGAAAGAGTTTTAATGGCAGTGGAAGTGTTATAAATGCGGATGCTGTGTGAGCACAATGGTTGGGAATGCATACGACCTCACGTTGCAGGCGCGTATAAGAGAAACAGCATTTTTTAATATAAATAAACTAGTATTGTGTTTTTGCCGTGTGGTTGCCGGCCTAAGAAAATATGCCACCCCCTCGCGTCCCGTGGGTGTTGAAAGAGTCGACTAAGAGTAATGTCAGGTTAATCTCATGGCTACATAGGTGACGGAATAACCACCTCGAAACATTAGCAAGCTGAAGTGGCAATGGGCCGGCCGGCTCGTAGAACCGATAACCGTTAGGGAAGAAAGGTTATAGAGTGGCAACTTCGTACCGGTAAACGCAGTGTTGGGCGACGTGGAGGACGACGTGGAGGGCATGGATGGAGTGACGACCTGCAGGGCTTTGCGGGAAATCTATGGATGCAGGTGGCTCAGGGCCGTGTTTTGTGAAAATCTATGGGGGAGGCCTATGTTCAGCAGTGGACTGAATGATAGGCTGAAATGATGATGATGATGAAACAGCCAGACTTAAAATACACAGACCGGTGACGGGCGGCAGCGCCTGAGATGCGAAGCGACTGGCACTGCGATCACCAATCCGTCTGCCAAGCGTGGGGATTACGGCAAATTCTCCTTTTATTTTTAAGGGAAGCCTATGTCCAGCAGTGGACTATTAACAGGCTGAAGAAGAAGAATAAACTAGTGTTTAACTACATCTGATGGTAAGTGGCAGTGGAGTTCTGGATGGTAAACGCGCTAGCTTTATAAGATCCTATTCAATATTCTCCTGAAAACCCCATTTTAGAATCAGACGGGAAGACTAATGCAGGCAAATTATTTCAGTCCTTTGCTATTTCCATTATGAATGACGAAGCAAAACGCCTCGTCCGAAGTTCTGCTGGTGGTAAGATTCCTATGGTGTGGCTATGGTCTTCCTATGGTCTAGATAGGTACCACCCGCGCAACCTGCTATTGTACCATGACGCAGTAGTGTGCGAACATTACTGTATTTCGGTTTAAAAGGCACTGAGGACTAGCGTGATTACTGGGCATTTTTTTAAGAACTGATGTCTCAGGGTGACGGACGCAATATGGTTCCACACAGTAATGTTCTAGGTGACACAACATCTGTTATGGGCAGACGTTGCACTTACCATCAGGTGAAAGTTAAAAAAACTGTTTGCAGTCCGTCAGTAACATTAACAGTCATTAGTCATTAACATTTAAACTGTTCTGATGTCTTAGATGAATTGCAATCTACAGGTGTTAGTAAAAAAGTTTCAGCCTATTAATGTTTTGGAGCCGGGAAGGGACCACACGCTGCTCCAATGCGGGTTGGCGGACATCTCATGTCCTCGAAATATTTTTTATATATCGTGAGGAAACCTGCATGTCTGAGAAAGACATGCAGGTTTCCTCACGATGTTTTACTTCACCGTCGAGCACGTGGTAAATCAGCACTTAAAATTGCCATTTTAGTGGTGGTGGCACCGGGAATCGAACCCAGGTCACTCGCTTACTATGAGATTTAAAGCGAGCGCCTAGCCCCTGAGCTACCACGGCTCCTAATTATAATGTATTACTAGTTTATTGCATAGCATATGTATGTATATATTTTAAATAATATAAAAGCTAAGTTATACTTTAATTTTATAATATTATAACTAAGTTAGCTATAGTATATGCCTACTAGTTAATTTAGTTTGCGAGAACCCCTTCCCGGGTGAAGACCTCCTCCAAAGGAGTCCATTTGTCTCTGTCTTTGGCCACTGGTATACATTTCAGTCCCAGCTGTCTTGCCATCTCGCGCGGGATATTCCTCTGTAGCGTTTCCCTTTAGACCGTTCCAAAAGTTACCCTTATATTCCACCTCACATCTTGTATTCGCGGAACACCCGTCACTTGTCCCGCCCACTCCATTTATATAATAAATACTCCTTTTTTGGCGGATGATGATGACGTGGAATACTATAAACGTCTCTCGTTTAACCCCGAAATTATCTTGATAGTCATCATCACAAGAAAACTGTTCACCGCAGAATTTCCACTTTCTGTATGTACAAAAACGATTTAATTTATTGCATTTTTACTGGTAGGATTCCTATGCAGGAATCTGTCTAGGTAGGTACCACTACAGCGCCAGTTACTCTGCCGCGAAGCAGAGGTGTGCAAACATTGCTGTGTTTCGGTTTGAAAGCACTGATAGCTAGTGTAATAACTAGGCATAAGGGACTTAAGAATTAATGACTTAGGGTGATGAGAGCAGTGTAATACCACACAGAAATATTTTGGGTCACACCATACCGCAACGCACTGCACACACAACATGCAGACGTCCAGCAGACGTGCAGGCACAGACCTCCTCTCAAGCTAGCAAAAATACCATCATGATGACAATCTTTAATCTTAAATATTTTGTTTAAATCGTTAACAGACTTAACAGTTTAAAAAATTTAACTTGTGAGTATGTATGTTCACGACTGCAACAAGAAAATGAATACACATAGAACATAGTGCAACTAAGATGGAACTATGGTTTCTCCTTTATCGTGGGTACGCTTAACCAGTAGGCCATAAAATTATTATGCCTCGCGAGAATCTTTCCTGCGACCAGTAGCACGGAAGCCAATCGTTTTGCCACTGCGCCTACCGAGCCGACATTGATTGCATAACATAATAATGTATAGAAAATTCTAAGTCGAACACAAAACTAACGTATACCGTTTTACGAGTGAATTTATTAGCCGTAAGTAATTAATTTTAAAACCTAGCAATTAAAGCAATTCCAATCTGTGCTACCACATTCTATCTAATAAAACACGACAGGGTCCCAAAAGTGGAAATTAATTTGGATAATTTTAGAAATTAAAAGTCAAAATGTTTCACATAAACTCAAGCAGTTACATAATCATAAAATTGATGTTTAGCGTTGTCGGGCTACAGGAAATCGTATCGACTTCGGAGCCGCGACAAAATAATGAACAAAAGTTATTATAAGCTGCGAGATGCGACGATAAAACGTCGGTTAGAGTAAACGCGTCTGTTTTTACGTTAATTAAACTTAGTTCTGTAAATGACGAGGCCTCCATTATATGTATTAAGTAGCTCGACTCTCGGCTCGGTGTTCTTTACGCAACGCTAGCCGCGACGTTACGTATGTTCACTACGTACAAATGAATCATAGATTAGAGACTCGCGGCAATTTAACAATGTAATAATTTTAAATTGGACAGAATATAGCAAAATTATAACAACCTCTTTTATAATATTTCTCTGAACGTTGTCTAACAATCATTAGACGGTTGCTGCAATAAAACCGTAAATAGTCTCACTAATCTTAGGTTTACCGAATTAATTCCAGCTTAATCAAAAGATGACTTTTGTATGGAAGTTAAGAAATGAGACAAGCAAATCGTTCACTGTAATGGTAAGTGCAACGTCTGCCCATAAGGAATCCTGTGTCACCCAGAATATTTCTGTACGAGACGTCACCCTGAGGCATCAGTAATTAAGTCTCATATGCCCAGTAATTACACTAGCTCTCAGTGCCCTTCAAATCGAAACACACACACACACACACACGCACACACATTTGCACACTACTGCTTCACGGCAGAGTAAGTGGCACTGCTGTGGTACCTACCTAGACAGATTAGAGAACGCCGCCGCCACACGGCTAGAATTGATTAACCACACTAGTCATGAATTCGTTAAGTTATTAAACTTAATAATTAATGTAATAATAATAATTTAGTTAAAAGTTATTCTAAGAATAATTCTATTTATTACTAAGCAACGTGCTTGACTCTTCTCGTCTACAAAATGAGAGGTTTATGAACAGCTCTGAAAAAGTTATTATTCAGGAGACCTCTTTTGACCGATATCGTCCATTAAGGAACGTCAGAATTTTTATAAAAATATTTTATATTTTTTTTTAACATGACAAGGACAGTTTTCTATAAAAAGAATAGAGCGTTACAATTACTTTCACTTTGTTATATATTATGGTTTGACTTTGTCCCGCAGGCTATTTTTCAAAATCAAGCAAAGCTATGAGGGAACAGATAAACGTATATACATACTTACACATAAACATTGACTGCTAACATTAAAAAATCCTCCGTAAACTTTGTCATTAGCCGATATAAAGTGATATCATGAACGAAATAATTTCTAAAATTGGACTTTGTAATCAGACTCGCGACGGCTGGACGCAACGGCGCGGAAGCATGTAATGGCCGCTGATGGCAAAAGCCGGATGACAAAAACCACCTCATTATCCACTCCTATGACAATCCACCTACATTTATAATGCTATTAATAGTATAATAGCGAGTCACAACAACCAGAATATAATTTCGCATCAAATAGCCATTAAATGTTATTTTATTAAGGAAAAAAATTGCTCTGTATGAGCGTTTTGTTATTCAAAAGGCAATATTTATTTCATCATTATACGTTAAGCTATGATAAACATCTACTATTACATATACGTACATACACAGATATTCTTAATTTCTTTTGTGCCTATTGACAAAAAGTTTTACTGAATAATTGTAAGTGAAATAGTTATACAAGTGTTCACTTCCGCTTTTTTATATCTGATCGTTTTATTTATGATATTTTTTTAATTATATTGTGCATAGTATATTATGACTTCCAAATTCGAAATACTTGTTTTATATTGTTTGCAAGCAATAAAAAATAAAGGTAACATTTAATAACTTTATTTACACTTTTGCGGATTATATCTTAGGATAGATTGTAGGATGCCTAGTTTATCAAATACCCAGTTTTTCGGTACAATTAGTCATTGAATGTAATACTATTAGAAAAGTTCTGATGATGATACTACTCAAGATGAGGAACGAACCTTTTTAATTCCAATAATTCTTCTTTTTCTTCTACTACAACGTGTTGTTTATAGTCTTCTGCTGGACATATGCATCTGTCAAGAAAGGAGGATTTTCAGGCAAATTGGAGATTGCAGTACCAGACGCCTGAATTACGCAGTGGCTCAAGGGTCTATTTTTTTGTATGGTTTTCAAACTTTCAGAATGAGCCATGAGATTATCCTAGCATTACTCTCTTACGACAACCACAGGACAAGATGGGCACATCTTCTTGCGCTGCCATCACACGACTATTGTTAGTTTCATCCAATAATTACTCATTATTTATTACATAAATTACGTAACTTTCATCGCTTCTAATCATTATGAGATTTAATTATATATACAGGTTTTTTACTTTAAAGGGCTTGATGAAATAACAATAATTAACATTGTGGTAATAAAACTAATTTTTACGGATTTTATCGCGTTTATTCTTTTATTATATTAACCCAACGTTTCGAGCGCTTTGCAGCACCCAGTCACGGGAGGACTAGGGTGACAGATGTCCTGATATCATAGTTAATCCTGTGTACCTTCAGCTTTTATTTAATTATTAATTTTGGTCCGATCCACGCAGAAGGAGCTTACAGTATCTTATTAAATGTGCAATATTCGCGTAAATATTAGAAACCATTATTGTGTTAATGTCGTAAGAAAATCACTCGGCCGCCGCTCTTACTTTTTTACATTTACAGGCAGTACCTGAAAAATCTCAGTTTATGTCTCATAAACAGTGCAGTTGCACACACTATAGACGGGCGACAGCTTAAATAGTTGCATATTGAAAACAAAAAAAAATTATTACAGCGATAGCTAAGGCGAAAAAAAAGTAGAATTACAATAAACAAAGAAAGACACTTATATCATCTAACGTTACTTGGCTTTTGTCTTTTGATCTATCACACTAGGCAAGCCTTTATCGTGAAGACCTGTAACTATTAGGGTTACTTTATAAATCATTTAAGTTTACGATTTATTACATAATTTAGGCTAAATATGTTACTATATAATTAAAGCTTACTATTTAAATATCTGTTGTATTTATTGACCATTATTTGTCTCCTTGTTAATAAGACATCCGAAAAACTAGGTTGCAATCTAAGTAACATTGACTATTCAAGTTTATCAACCTTTTTAACATATTTGTTATGTTACCCTTATTTTAGTTATCACTAAAATAATATAAAGTATCAGCATCGCTCGAAACTAAATACATATTTTATTTTATGTATAGGTACAATTTTAGCAAATTCAAAAGATTAATATCCCCTTTTTGTTCATTGACACGACTTCGGATTACGAACCTATTGGACGCGTCCGGGGAGGGAAGCGAGAAGGCGAGGAAGCGCGGGCAAACATGAAATCAGGCTACTTATTACGGACCGCGTTAGTATGCATGGGTTGGGACTTGGGAGCCCTGCGGAGCCCTGTCGCTGCATTTCGAGCGACCAACCGCTCCGTATATACATAAACGACGGTTCAATTTACACGTAGTTATGTGAAGATCGGCGAGAAATTTAGATTTACGTTAGCTTGCTATCGTTACAGGTTTTGGTTTTTCTTCACGCGCGTTGATTTGTTTTAAAACCAACTACAACAAACTCAAAAGAAGGTTATGCTTCTATTACTTTGCGTGTATATGTAATAAATAAAATATATGTTCCTTGCAATTCCTAAACTATTTGTCGTATAAGGTATAATTTCATAATCATCTTCTTATTTTTCTTCTTCAACAGCCTGTAAATATTGATTTGTCATAATGTGTAAGAGTAGTAAAATGATTTTTTCGTTTTGAGCGGTGTTGGGGCCGGGAAGAGTCCGAGATTATTGTATCGCGAACTTTATACATAATAAAAGACAGTCATTTCTCAGGTATGAAGGTTTAATAACGACGTTCGCCTTCATCATAAAGGACTTTTAAGGTTGCATAACAATTTTAGAGTTTTCGACACCGGAGATCAAGCCTACATTACGCGTGCTCCCTCGATTTGGGCTTATCGCTTAATTAGTCTAAAATTATGTTAGACATCCATTATAACATAAGTAACGCAACTCACGTAAGTAAGTGACGGGACGTGCAAATCGCTACACACAACATTTCTGTGTGGTACCGCATTACACCCTGAAACATCAGTTCTCAAGTCACATGTGCTCAGTAATTACGTCTCTCTCAGTACCCTTCAAACTGAAAAAGATTAATGTTTGCACACTACTGCTTCACGGTAGAATAACTGGGACTATGGTGGTATCTATCTAGATGAATTACTACATAGGAATCCTAACACAAATAATTATTATTAACCAGATTAAAGTCTATCAATAGTATTGTCACCTATTAAACATTAAAATTGAGTAAAATTGACGTATAATGTAGCATAATTTGTGAATTGTGGTCTAATAATAACATAGAAATAGAAACATGTTTTATTGCATTTTACAGTGATCCTAAAAAGAAAAGGTTTAGTTTGTACCACCCACCAGATTAATCGTAAGTAATGTAGACTAAAATAACAAAATTGGCCGTTTTATTTCGAATCATTAGAAAAAAGTCTCTAAGAAATAGGATGACACACCGACATTTTCTCAGGGACATTTTTTCTAAATTAGACTATTATTAGTTGCCGATCACGTCGTAGGATGCTTTTAATATTGAATTAGGGGAACCTGTGGTTATTTCGCCCTTAATCGCCCCCGCGGCTGCGAGGTTCGTGTATTAAAGTTATATCCACAGACATGTAATGGCATAAGTAATAATAAAGTCCAAATGACACAAAATATTGTCAAATTATAGGCTCTGAAAGCATGAGTAACCACTTATAGTGTCCGCTGTTGATCCCTTCGAGTAGCGTCAGCAAGCTTAAAAACGAATTCGAAATTCGTTTTTAAGCTTGCTTTACAAAAGATCCAGGATTGTAATATTAATCTTTTGATTAATTTGATTATATACACGTAATAAAAAATGTGGTTTTAAAAGAAATTAATAATTCGTTTTTAGTAAAGATTCAATAATTTAAAAAAAATATTGTGTTTTGTCCAACAAAATGTTCAATAAAATCTAAGGCACATAATAAAATTTACGCAAAAAAGGGAAATTGGTAACGTACAATTCTCAATTTTAAAATAAGAAAAGAATGCATCAATCCGAAAATTGGTTTTGAATACAAGTTTTGAATTATGCTATCAACACTTACATAGTTGGACAAGTTTTAGTTTATCACTGGTGGCAGGATTCCTGAATCCGTCTAGGTAGGTACCACCGCAGGTCTAGTTATTCTGCCGTGAAGGAGTAGTGTGCAAACATTATTGTGTTTCGGCTTAAAGGGTAACTGAGGGCTAGTGTAACTACTGTAACTCTAGCTCAGTGCAGGCATAAGAGACTTGATAACTGATGTCACAGGATGACGAGCGTAGTGTTGTGGTATACAAAAAGGTCTGGGTGTCACAGCGTTTCTTATGGGCAGATGTTGCGCTTACCATCAGGTCAACGATTTACTGGTCCCGTCACTTTCTACCACAAAAAGAAAGTATATTCGTAAAATGTATTTGTGTGTAAATGATAGACTTTTTAGCGACATATTTTTGGCCTTCTCTAAGCCATCAAAAATTGGTGTTTTTCTAAATTAGAGAATGCATAGCAAGTCTACTTTAGTGAAATTGAATTTATAAATTGATTTTGACACAAATATAATCATTCTCCGCAATATACAAAATATTTATATTAATTTCATATATTAAAAAAGGTTTCAATGCATAATAGGTGTCGGGATTCAGCTTTTTGTTAGAGAACTATTTATTTTTAAAGAACTTATTATTAGTTCTTCGATGAATTCTACTAAATTGCCTTTAATCAGCTTATGTTATACAGACTGCGCTCCAAAACATATAACTTGTTTAATGTTTAATTTTGTCCCTTAGTACGCAGTTTAACCGCGTCTTCATGTTACGTTAACAAGTTTCGAATCGTTATATGCTAGCTTTCAACAAAAATTGGTTGCCATATTCTTTTGAACCATATTGACCTGTATCCGTAAAAGTATTTGATTTATCTTCAAATTCTTATAAATATTAATACATTTAAGTTCTCTGCGACCCCTACCTTCCTTTAATTATATAGATATCCAAATAGTATCCAGGCTACACGAAGAAGAACCGAAAAGGCTGTGTCATATTATTTCAGTGGATGATGCTGATCGCATATAACAGCTGCGGCGAGTTACCGCTTGATGGTAGTGTTTATCCACGATACGAATCGATTTCATATCGATTTTGTATCGAAGGATCCACTCATAGGCTAATAGGAGCGATCTCGATATATTTTCAACTCGCTGCCCGCTCATTTTGTTCCTACGTGACGTGCTTACATCGGCTATAAATCGTTTGTAACTCATTATACCTATTCGTATTATTAAATGGTCGAATCTTTGGGAATTTCGAATCAATCGTACGCCTCGGAATGTTAAATTTTATTTATATCGATTTTATGTCCATTAGCTCATTTTTATTCACGTGCTTATCGTTAACAAAACTCAGGTTTATGTACGAAATTTAGTCGTCTGTCGTGTAAGT
>DWIA01000268.1:0-11871 GCA_018248195.1 Archon apollinus
TAACTATGACATTGGGACGTCTGACACCTCAGTCCCCCCGTGACCATGGGTGCTGTAAAGCACTCGAAACGTCGGGAGATAAATAGTTTAAAATAAACGCGATAAAATCCGTAAATGTATAGTTTTATTTATTTTTAATAAAATATTAATAATATGAGAAGTCACAAGTAGTTCAAGTATTATCATCATCACGATAATTTCAGCCTATCAATACTCCACTGCTAAGCATAGGCCTCCCCAAAGATAGCCACAAAAACGGTCCTGAGCCACCTGCATCCACTCCATCTTGTGACTAGCGAAACGCAGGGGACGTGATACACTGCGTTTGTCGGAATAAAGTTGCCGCTCTAGAACCATTCGAGTGTAAGCAACAATATTTAAACAAATATAGATTTAAAGCCAACTATAAAAAAATCGAGGATACCGATTTTACGATATTCTATTTATGAGCACCGAGAACACTTCCATGCATCTTCGACTTGTGGTTATCCTATATAGTTCAAACGACTTTATTATAAAGTTGTCTTTAGGTTATTCAATAAAAGTTAAGTGACACAAAACGTCCCACTACTGGGCACATGGAAAGAAAGAAGGAAAATAGGTTTATTCGTTGCTACGTTCAGTAAGATGTATTAAAGTTTTACGTTGATTCAGTGGACTTTATAAATCATCAATATTTTTTTATTTCAAAGCACTACACGTTTTCTTTCTCTGCCTTGAATGTTATTAGTGCCGCCACAGGAAATCGAACCCAAATCATCTAGATTTTTTGATGGAAGAAAGTGACGAGGCAAGTAAAACGTTCACCTGATGGTAAGTGCAACGTCCGCCCATAACAAATGATGTGTCACCCAAAACATTTCTGTATGGCTCCACACATCGCTCCTTACCTTGAGACATCAGTTTTTAAGTCTCATATGCCCAGTAATTACTCTAGCTCTCAGTACCCTTCAAACTGAAACACAGCAATGTTTGCACACTACTGTTTCACGGCAAAATAACTGGCACTGGGGTGGTACCTATCTAGACAGATTCCTTTATAGAAATCCTACCACCAGTACAATAGTAATAGTAAGAAATTTAAAGAGACTGCCCAACTCATCAGTTACCATGGTAAGATATAATTAAATATTTTCATGAAACTTAGAACAGACTATTAAATTCCTTCTGTCTGTTTCTGAATACTGTTTTATAGAAGAATGTGTTGAGACGAACAAATCCTTCACCTGATGATATCACGTCTGTTCATAACAAAGGCTTTGTCACTTAGCACATTTGTATGTGTATCACCTCAAGACGTAAGTTCTCAAATCTCATATGCCCAGTAATTACACTAGCTATCAGTGCACTTCAAACCAGGTCACGGCAATGTTTACACTAGTGCGGTAGTCCGAGTAACTGGCTCTGATATAGTACTTACCTAGACGGACTTCTGCATAGGTATACTACCACCAGTAATGATGACAAGATTGAACCAAAAATGAAACAAGCTTATACCATTTTACTGATAATTGATGTTTTGGAACTGATAGTTCAATAGCATATTCAAAAATCATCCTACTAGTGACACTCGCAGAAATAGTAGTAGCAGTTCTCCAATTGAGTCTGCATAAATAAACATATATTTAATATCAACATTTTTAACACGCACAAAATAATTTGTAACGTATTTTTTGAGGACCCAGTTCATTTCGCGCAAAAATGCAAAACATTTATTGTCTGCTATTGGCAAGAGAGTCGCATGTGAAAATTTATCGGCTACATGCAATGCACAACATTTGGTGAATTGGCTCGGCTACGCTAGAGTCGGCTCTATTTGTCAAGTGTATATAATTTCGCTTCAACGAGCCATCGGCTATATGCGACACGCTCGTTTTGTTTTCAACTGCAATATAAGCTAGCGCATCACATACTACTATCTATATACTAAACAACAGAATTTCACCGCGAATTCGTGGATGCCACATTATTTGTCAACGTCTAAGATAATTTCTATTGCAAAAGCATAGAACTGAATCAGAGCGTGTACACACACGAGGAAGCTTCTAGTTATGACATTTGGTTAATTTAGTCATATTGTGGCGCGGAACATTCCTCATTTTATTTAGTGCATAATAATGGTATATACGTTAGAGCATTCGCTAAACTGTGATTCAAATAAAGAGGAAAATTATTCTGATTAGCTGAAGAAGCATAAAAAAGTATAAAGCAGTTATATATTAATATAACTTTTCTGTTTCTTGACTGGAGCTAATTTTTAAACACGATCTTTTTGGTAGAGGTTCAATCTAAAAAGTATTTATTATAAAATCCGTTTAAATTTTTATTTCATACCTGCAGCGAAAAAATGCTCACACTTAAAAAAACGAGACTTTTTCTAAGTATCATCCGAATACTGTATGAAAAAGACACAGTCCATATATATGCAAAGAATACGGCAAAGGGGCTTGTTATTTTATTTATACAAACACTTGACCCGTAACGCGGTTTCATGACGCAGCTTCTTGCTCACAAGAGAATTAGTGTTCATCGTCAGTGAAATATTCTTAAATAACGAATGAATTGTTATAGCAAAAAATTATACTATGTAATTTGTAAAGGAGAAAATAAATATTTGTAGTACCTTTCTTGTCACGACTGGAAAATGTCATGGTTTCTGACCGAGGTGTATGAAAACAAGCCGTACAGAAAATAATCAGGTTAGTGACGAGCAAAAGCGTCTAAGGTACAATGATAGAAGGTAATGATGACACGGATAAAGTTTTCTCACTATTTAATAAAGTTATTTCCACTTGTACAATCTTCAACTCAATGTCGATGTCCAGTAAGATGATCGATTTGCTTCCAAGATGATGTCCTCCTGACCCATTTTCGATCACGGCGACAACTATCGAAGCTGTCAACTGCGCGGGAGATATTATTGTGCTCCTATGATAATAAGGTCTGGACCACGATGGAGTACTACCGACATAGGTCACTAAAAAATAATGTTCTTTTTTGTTTTTGGGATATTTGACGAAGAATTAGTGCACAAACTTCAAGCTGTAAATTAAGTTACGTATAGCAATTGTTTGATTAGTGCCGCGGTAGCTCAGGAAGTAATCTGGGTTCGATTCCTGGTACTGGCGCAACTAATATTGTTAACTACAAATTTAGTGCTAATTTACCACGTGTTCTGATTCCGCGGTGAAGGAAATCGTTAGGAAACCTGCATTTCTAAGAAGTAAAAATATTTCCGGCTCCAAATCACTTTTAGAAATGAGAGGGCAGCTGGGAGTTCACTGACCTCCCTAAACATATTATGCTATCTCCAATAACTTAGCCATTACAGATTCTACGTTACCCAGAAAATTTCTGAATGGCACCACACTCCACTCGTCGCACTGAAATATCAGCTTTTAAATCATAGGCCCAGTAACTAGAATAGCTATCAGTGCCCTTCAGACCGAAACACAGTAATATTTGCACACTACTGCTTCACGGCAGAATAACTAGCACTGCGGTGGTACCCACCGAGACCGATTCCTGCATAGTAATTTTGTCACTAGTGGAAGAGTGTTGCTGATATGAAAAAAAATGGATCGTGGGATTATTACATGTATCATAACTTACAAATGACCATTGCACAACAAAACCTCACGAAATACAGGCTCAAGCATAAAATGGCTTAGATCCCAACCCTTTTCATTTCAAACACAATTTGTTGAAACCTATTTAATTTTCATCTAACAACATTTCATACTTTAATTAACCAGTGGGATGTTTGTTCAACGAAACGTTTAGAATAAGTGAGTCCCTAAGGGGATGAGATTTGTAAGGAATTGATAGAAACAATATTGACGTAATTATCTGCGACCAAATATTCCACAGAAAGACAACATAACAAATAAATATTTTTTACTTGGTCTTCTTGTTATCTGTAGGATTAACCTACGGACTTTTCTTTATTAAGCATGTTGCCCCAAATTTCAGACATTGCGAATGAAAGAAACAAAACATTAAATAAAATTGTAATAGCTTTTTCAAAATTTTACACATGTATGACATTTTTATGTAACATTATAAATAGATACGCTCATTTGCTATAGTATGTGCATATATTTAGTGTAATAAATCTAGTTGCAGTCGCGTTCTGAAACTATCTCGTTATATCCATGAACGCGAAAACTTTCATGCGATTTCGAAGTAATATATTTAAAAATTACAAAAAAGTTGGTTCCTTTTCGAGTAGCGCATGCAACTGATCGCACCATTTATTGCGTCTGAGAATAGTACAAGTTTCCGCTGCGGACGTTCTAAGGCAGGCGGGGGACGGTTCTTTTACAAGTTTTGAAACGCCTTACCATCTACGTCGTTTCGGATCCTACTTTCTTTATCACTGAAAAATACGACCAAGTCTTTCATATGTGACTTACATTACGAAATAAAGACAATATTTGCATTCAGCAAACAGAAACGAAAACAACCTTTAATAAAATGGAACCGTATTGTGAGTAGTTGCTAGGTAAAGTCGATTTAGCTTGCATTCAAGGAACCTACGACCTCCATATAGAGACGTCTATTGTGCTGGCCTTTTTCCGACTTCAATATAATTTGAGGTATTTTTCTACATACATCTCTTTTGTTGTATGACTTCACGTCTTTCTATTATAAAGATTTTCATACAGTGAACAATAATCTCTTTGCTTCAGGCCATTTTTGTCATGATAGAGTTTTAATACCACTTATTTATGTCTAATATAACGGATTAAAATGATAGTTTAAGGATTTATGTTTTGTTTTTGCGTTTTTAAAAGTAAGCTTTTAACAATAAAATTAAAAAAAATCTCTTTTTTGTTCAGACAATGAAGTTCATTGTTTCAATTTCAACGTGAAGACAGCTTATTATGTCTATTCAACAACATTTTTCAGTCAGTAGCAATGTGCAAAGTCGAACAATAGGATAACAAACAGTCCGTAATCACTTTAAAAATAGATCAATAATGTTTTCTCGGCGAAGGAACGTTTCCGACCGTGAAAGAACAAAGTGGCTGCTGATTTGTGGTCGTCGACGTCGCATTCAGTGTCTCATTCCTAGAGAGAATGCGCAATACACAGACCGATGTAAGTACCAACTCATTTGAGATGTGTAGAGCAAAAAGAGCACGCTGGCGTGGGCCCAACCGACTGTACAAGCGGCTTGTTTCATACGTCACATTAATTAAGTATTAGATAGAATCTCAGCGTGTGACGCTCTCGGCGATATTCACGATAAGCGCTCAAAGTAGTAAACAGGATATTTAGAGTACCACGCGTCGACAGGTGTTTGATGTGACGATATTAGAGACGACTGCGTAACGGATTTCATATTAAGCCAACGGTGTCTTCGTTATTGAAATTACGCTAAATTAGATATTTTTAAACTTTATTTTAGGTGTATGTGTGTGCATAATTTTCTTTACCCTTGGCTTTAGCTTAGTGAATAAAAGTAATTACCTCATCCATTGCTTAATAACACTCTACTCTCTTTTATTGATTATTCTTTTTAAGTATTTTAAAAAAAGTAGAGCGTCTATTTGCTCTTCATGTAATTTACATACTTGATGTAAGCAAAAATGATAGAGTAGCCACATATGTATTTTGTAGTATAGTATTATACAAATAACTCAGCCGCTGCTTTCTCTTAAAACTTAGACCGTGAGTGATTTGGAGGAACGAGGCGAGTGGCCATTTACATGTGGTCAGCCGTCGCCGCGCTATCTCACTGATTTACAGCCATATTCAATTGTAAGCAAGACTTGTATCAACAAAAGCTATGGTCAAATAGACAAGTATCTCACAGTTTTTTGTAACTGACATTATCGAAGATACACTATCCACTATACTAGTTTAATTTTTATTAAATCACTGCTAGCAACATTGTTCATATCGTCGTTAATATTGACGCGATAATACGATTAAACGAGAGTATTATCTGTAATATGAATAAATTTCATGTGAATAGCTTTACTACTTTTTAAGCTATATCCGTTCCGATAAGCAAAGAGAAAAGACCCATCAATAATGTTTAGTTGTAACAATGTTGATTTTATACATTTCTGTGCAAGAATGTGATGTGTAGGATTAATTTGTTGTTATGTTTATATAGCTGTGGCAGCGCAAAAAAGGAAAATATATATTTATTAGTTAAATACTGAATTTTCTAAAATCTATTTACATAAGCTTAGTGAATTTGCAGATAATCAAGATTAGATCAAGGAAATTTTCGTAGTTACTAACAGCAACAGTCTATGAATATCTCATTGTCCAATTTGAGAGAGTTTTGAAGGAACAGTTAATCACGCCGCCCTAGTGCCGGTTTGCGGATTTCAGATTTAAAAATAAATATTTCGTTATTCAGGTTTCCTCGACATTTGCCTTCACCGTTAAGGACATGGTAAATAATCACTAAAACCAGCCAGGCCACACTACAACGTCTCTATTAGTTACACAGGCAATGAAAATATTTTTATATGCATTCTTATAATTTTCTGTGATAAGAGAAAGCAAAATTTTATTTGACTATAATCAAACGCCAAATTTATAGGCACTAATTGCAGATAAAATATTTAACAACAATTTTAATGATAGAAGCTATTACATTAAAAAAGGCGTAAAATGCACTAAAGGGTCCTTGCCTTTTGAGACATTGGTATTACATAAAGCCATTTCTTACAGCCTGCAGATTTCCCGGCAAACGAGGCTGCGTTTTTCTTTGGCGTCGTCCTAGGAAGCCTCGACGTAGGTAAACAAGGTGGCACGATTTATGCGCAGTTTGAGCGGCTTTCGTTCTTTGTTTCAGGTAATGACCCTGCTTTCATCACGTACTCAATGGGCGCGGGCAAAGAGTTCAGCTAGATACTGGTCTCCGTAATGCTGTCTCAAGATTCACTACACTACATACTTGACGTTAGTAACTAAACAAAAAAAAGTGAAATGTGTATGTGTAGTCTGATTTTTTTTAAACTACTTTAATAACAATTCGAATATCGATCTCTCTACGAGTATATATTCGGACAGAAAATATTTTGCAATGACTTGTTACAATTCAATAAGTAATAATAATAGTAATTCAATAAAGCACATTCATTTTCCAAGCATAAGTTAACATTATTAGGTTTAATTCAAAGGAATAAAAAAAACATTATCTTATACGTCATTTGCTTTAATTTTTATGCACTTTTAATAACGTACATAATCTGGTAACGTCAAATGAATGTCTCTTTTAATGAGTCTTTTAAAAAAAAACTTAATAGTTTTCGTATTCGATTACTATTTTCTTAATTATAGTCTTTCAAATATCATTTAGAAATTTCTTAAGCTTTTATACGTTTAAAGCGATATTGGCGCTTTACACGTATAAAATCTTAAGAAATCCTGTATTCTTAGAGAATAAGGGATCACATAATAACGTATGTTTTATTTAAAAGCTCTGTTAAAATAAGAACCTACCTAAAGTGAAAGTACCTTAAATTACGTGATAGCGAAGGTTTTTTGTAACGTCATTGGGCCCGTTCTCACTGTAATGATCCTATAACGGCCGGCATTATTATATATGTTATGTAGCTAAGAACGGCACAATGGTACCTTAAAAATAAAATATTTTTTTAAAGTTTTACTTAAACTTTATCAAAAAAAAACGTGGTGGGAAGACATCTATATATATTTTTATCTATTGTTTATGCATTTGTAATATACATTTTTGTTGCAAGCAAAACTTACATATATTCACGCCTATTTATATGTAATAAATAATAAACAGGGAAATCTAGTAACAGATATGGTAGCCTATAGACTATATTCATATATAGAATTGAAGCATACAAACTCGGTGATAAGCTTCTAGGGGGTATCTATTCAGTTTTTTTTTGAAGATGTCAACATTATATACGCCTAGAAAAACTGACGCTGGCAAAGAATTTAATTTCCCAGTTTGTCGTACAAGGAACGATGAAGCGGCGAACGATGACGTGTCCGGAGGGAACCGCGGAGACCTCAAAAAAATTAATACAGCAACCATTTTAGCTACTAGATTCATAAACAATACTTACCTTATAATCATTATGACGTTCAAAAGTACATTATAATATACGAATCAAATAAAATAAACGGTCGCATCTTTTATCTATAGCTCATATTGAGCACACTTACTTTCTTACCAGTTATTGTTTAAAGTGGCTGCACCTTGTGTATTTATTCACTAGATCAAGTTAGAGTATTATGAAAAAGTAAAAGTATTTATTTATTGTCTGTATACACATTGTGTTGTTAATATTTAATAAAAATAAATAAAATGATGTACAGAGGCGAGCTGAGCAGAGTATCCTTCAGTTAAATAAATATGTGCTTTAAAGTATTTCATGTTTATAACCAACAACATCGTAGTGGACTTAGTTTAAATTAAAGTCAATATATACTCATGAGCAGCCCCCTGTTTGAGGAGAGGTATGTCCGCCTTATCCATATTCGAAGTCAGCATGGATTTCGGAAGTACTGCTGATCATATTACCAGATAGATTGCACCATAGATGCTGCCATCAGTCACTGGTCTGAGTGTTTTAAATCTGGTCTGCTGGTTGCAAAATTGATATTTCGCCAACTGTTACTGGATACACAAGAAATCTTTATTATCAAAAAAATCATTTATAAAAGTTTTTATAATCGGCTTTTAGCACACCCTCGGAAAGAGATGTTATGATTCGTTTTCATCGCATCCAATCAAGTGAGGTTTAGGTTCAGGATCAGGTTCTCTCGGCTTGACCCTATGGTCTTGCGAAGAGACATGACTACTCTGTATTTGTATTGCGTTTGCAACGGGTGTGTTCTGAGGAATTGTGAGGGTGAATTCTAGTTGCTGAGTTTCACTAATAGAAGATATGCATAACTCTAAATTTCATCTACGTATTCCTGATGGCTGGCGTTCATTGAACATTGGCAATTTTCAAGAATTGTGGGATTTGATGCCGGCAGCGGTTTATCTGAACCGATACAACTTACGACACTTTCAAGAAAAGAGAATAATCCTTTTTTAAAGGCCGGCAATGCAACTGCAATTCTTCGGTTTGTGGATGTTCATGGGCGGTGGTGATAACTTACCGTCTGTTGAGCCGCTAGCTCGTTTATTATTTTTACCACAGACAACCTTTGTCATTTTAATTTATACCATATCATTATTATGAGATCTCAAGTGTCTGTCAATCACGGTGATATTAAAGTATTCCCAATATCAAGTACAATATAATTTGAAGTTTAGTATTTGTTTCCTAAATAACTAATCTCAATATTTTTGATATATTATCCATAAAAATATGGTAGGTACAACGGTATGATACAAAGTGAGAGTAACATCATAAATCTGCGGCCCTTAAAAATAAGCCTCTTCAAATGAGAAGGCTTTGGCGTCGGTGATTTGTGAGAGTTTTGAACTCTTTTGTCAATTACTAGCTTATTTGTTTCAAAATTATATTTCTAAAAGTTTATATGTATCAAGGTGCTTTACAGCAATACAAGAGTACACTATATTGCTGTTAAACTACGATATACTCTTATGTGTACATTAACTACGTTTTAATTGATTTTTTTAACTGAAAACAAATACAAAGATAATAATTTAATTGAATAAATACAAAGAATACTATTTAATATGTTATTGTATTATTCAATATTAAATTGTCATTGCTATGATTGATTTTTGGAACGTTTTTATAATACACTTTATACATACATATAGTTACAATTCTACATGAATTTTAAGTTACGAATACAGTAGCAAGTGTAAATAATTCGTATTAATCATATATATACACACAAATAATATCTTCCACACTATATTTCATATATTTAACATTAGAAACACTAATGCCGTTATACTAATGGAAGAATTAGTCCTTCTGTCCTACCACAACGTACGTCCAAATAGAACGGCTAGATGTTGTGGGAAAGTGATGTTGCTTTACCGATGGCCAGTGACCGATTCGGTCCATCGATCTCCTGTTACTTCGGTTGGCACCGCAAATAGGTCTTTTGTCTATTTAGGTAAACTAGTTTGGGGCAAATCCTCTTTTTTTGTGGAAACGATATTTACGTTTTGTATTTTGGAATAAAAAGCATATGTTTATTTTCTTTGAAATCAACGTTATTTACAACTTACGTATATATTAACAACATGCAAAAAATTTTCTGTTTGCACTTTAAGTTATTGAATGTTATTTTTAAGCGATCCAACTTAAAAATTATTAGATGAAAAAGTTTATAATGTACACCAGATGCCATGTGATACTCACGATTTTTTTTAACTGAAGATAATGAAGAATTAAGTAGAGTTGTAAATCGGTCACCTGAAGATAAGTGCAACGTCTGCCCATAAAAAATCCTGTGTCACCTAGAACTTTCCGTGTGGCAACACTCTGCGGTCGCTACCCTAAGATATCAGTTCCTAAGTCTTCTATGTTTGTAATAATCTCCAATGGTTAATATCAAAATCTCTTTTTATGAGTAAGGAAGGTGAGGAGAGAATTATTTTGTTATGAGTGCATCAAGTAAATATATTTGTAATTTCCTAAAATTCATCTTTTGTTTTTATTTTTATGTTTTATTAACTGAAGACAACCTACGTCAGTTATTATATTCATACAGTTGACATTTTGATTATGGAAGTATTATAGAGAGCTACAAATTATGCGAATGGTGCAACGGTGATGGCAATTTTCAAGTAATGAACAACTTTGGTGCCACTGAAATGTTAGAAACATAAGCTTCTCTAGAAAATGTCGACGAGTATATATTTGCTTAGTATATAAGTACACGCAGCGTTTCCACGGCTTATATATAATTTAAACAAATCTATGCGACACGAATTTACGCCACATGGGGATGGTATGGATATGTTATTTGTAGAGTTCGTTTTTGAACATGTGACATATGCCTCTAACATATTTGTGAAGATGTCGCTATATATGCAGCTAGGAAAACTAGAACATTACTAAATCCATGATTTTAACTATTGTGAATTCGTTTGTAATATAGTCTTTAGGCACTTCGTTTTAAGTGTCTTATAGTGATTAACAAAGTGAGATCAATTATTTTGATCCAAATGGTAGACCGACTTTCCTGTAGAGCCACTAGAAATTATTTTAAATGTAACCATAGAATCCTTAACAGATCATCGATAAGATACCATCTTCGTCTTCTTCATCAGCCAGTTAATAATCCACTGATAGGCCTCTCCCAAGAAGGGAGGACTTGCCATAATTACCACGCTGGACTACACGCAGGATTGGTGAAAGCTCTACCAGACGTCTCGCACCTCAGAAGCTGCTGCCCGTCACGGATTTGTGTATTTTGAAGTCTGGTATATTAGGTAAGGTACCATATGGTCACTGAAAATCAAATTACTTTCATATAATAACGATTGATTAAAATCGAACAACCTAAATAGTAATTGAAGTTCTACGTACTAGAATACAACAAATATATTTTTACTGCAGTGAATAGTAGCTTCAAACATGAACCCGTCAAAATCCACACCAATACGCTCAAAAACAAAACAAAAATTTTCACGTTATATTTCATTTACATTGCAAAATATATTCAGTAGCTTTGTGCGCTATTTCAGCATTATTAGAATCGTTTTGTGCCGCCAGATATATGACTCTGTAAATTGGACTTTTCAAATGTTATAATTCGTATATAAATGAAGTCGAAAATATTATATTCGTAGTGATCGTATTTGTTTTGATATTGAATGACTTTTAAACTGAAGATACGGCACCTTGAGTCATAAGAACTTCAGTTATATGCCTGGTAATTACACAAGCTCTCAGAGTCTACCAAAGAAGTTACACAGTATATTTT
>DWIA01000269.1:0-11864 GCA_018248195.1 Archon apollinus
AATCACTGGGCATTTGAGACTTAAGAACTGATGTCTCAGGGTGACGGGCGCAGTGTGGTGTCACACAGAAACGTTCTTGGTGATAAAACATCTGTCATGGGCTGACGCTGCACTTACCATCAGGTGAACGTTATGCTCGTTTCGTCACTCTTTCAAATAAAAAAAATAAAAAATTATATATGTTATAGTTCAGATGAGTGACAATTTCTTCTATCACAGCATCCACGATCCATTTGGCGGCCATGCTGACCCCAGTACTACGCAGCACTAATCAGCATGTCACAAGAAAACACCGCTCTTTTATTTTTATTTATCAACGTTTACATGACCTATTTAACAAATTTTTGAAGTGAAAAAAACTTAAAATCAGTGCGACGTTGCCGCTTCGCTCCGATTTGCGAATCGTAATACCTACTCTAAAAATGCAACGTTGCTGTCGGAAAGAAATTAATTGGTTTTGTATTTTTGTTCAATCTATTTTGTTATTTTAACAGATGCTTGATGCAGAACTTATTTCATTTATTTAAATAATAGTAAAAGTAAAGTAGCTATAGGCTATTTTCCACTGTTGAGCACAGGCCTCCTCTAATTTCTAAGATAATTTTGGAGCCGGGAAGGGTCCGCCACGCTGTTATAATGCAGATGGGCGGAATTCAAATGTCGGCGAAATATTTTTATTCCTCAAACATGCACGGTTTCCTCACGATTATTCCCTTCACCGCTGAGCACTTAAAATTGCAGAACCATTTAAAGATGACGGAACCGGTGAGCGAACTCAGTTCACGAGCGTTCTGTGAAACCTAAGGCTAGCGCCCAGCTCCTGAATTAGGTACAATGACTCTGTTACTTCGGGTAAATAAGTAAAAATTGTAAGTGTAAAGATTGATTACCTTATTGTACCCAGAAAGGCGACGTTAAACTGCGTCTAAATTGTGATCGCCACGCAGTCTGCTTAGTTTGGACGTTACACTTAGATATTACAGTAAATCTTCCCTTTTCGGCACTAAATAAAATGACAATAACCATGTAATTTAACACTTTAGTCCTATAATTTTAAAAAAAATCACTTACTTAAATACACAAGATCATGTTCCTGCCAGGTAGGGCCAGTGGTTAAGCGATTTATTTCTGAACAACGGGTCGCGGGTTCGATACCCGCACGGGGCCAATGTTTATATGACCTACAGATAGTTGCTCCGGACGTGGGCGTCTGTTGTCTGGAATTTGTGTCTGTAACCTACGATTCAAAAAAGATCCTAGTGTGAGGCATAAAATACCGTAAGGAGACTTGTGTGTCTGTCATTACTCCACAAAATATATGGGAGAATACTTGCTGAGTCCTGGGATTATATATTTAAGCGCGTATTGAAGAGATCAGTAGACAGTAGACGTCTAATCTGAACGTATTTACATTTAAGTAGACTAGGCGCCACAAAGCCACAAGAGGCAAGGGTCACTACGTCATAAAGCCGCTAGCGAAGGACGCAGTGGGACGCGCGGGGCGTTTTTAATGTCAAGTTCGGACACGCTCTCCTTGCCGCCTGCACTCAGAAGTAACCATGGAGACGTCATAATAGAAAATATGACGTTATATTCCAGTAGGAAACGTTTAAATATTTGTCTAATCTAATTGCCATGTAATGCATGTAAGAGAATCTATCACCCTCTTTATCTCGCTCATCTCGAAGAGACACAGTCTACTTATGTTAGGATTCCTATGCAGGAATCCGTCTACGTATGTACAAATTATTTTATCATCCATAAAGGTTAGCTTGTAAATCGTATAGTAATATTGATAAAGATAATTTGATAAGATCCGCATGCACAGTATAAAACTGGTACCTGAAAAACTGTTTTGAATAAAAACGGAGGGCTACCAACAAATGAAAGTGAGATTCAATCAAAAACATATTTTTTTTAAATTTCCAACCCTAGCATCTCACCATCTACTCCTTTCAACTGGTGATAGGATTCCTCTGCAGAAATCCGTCTAGGTAGGTACCACCCTAGTCCCAGATATTCTGCCTTGAAATATTAGTTTTTAAACATGACTGTGCTTCGATTTGAAGGGCACTGATAGCTAGCGTAATTACTGGGCATATAAGACCTAGGAACTGATGTGTCAGGGTAACAAGTGCAGTGTGGCGCCACACGGAAATGTTCTGGTCTCGTCACCCTCGACCGTAAAAGAAACTCGAGAGGCGTCTCGTCTGAGAGGCGACAAATTCAAAATACGTTTTCCATTTCATTTAGTTATGTTACCCTAGTAGCTATTTATAAGGTCTGGATAAATCGGCATCATGCTAACAGATGTAAAAGAGAGTTTGACACCTATGAGTTTTCAGCAAATTATTTAAATTCTCATATCTACCACAGGTATGACGCTACGAAGTTGAATATTTTTCGTGCATATACACAGCGGCCCTAAGCCCAGCCTGCCGGGATGTAATGGACATTCAGAAACATCTCGTATAACGAATATAACTACACTGCAGTAAAAAAACTATTAGCGCGAAGTACTTTCCTCTATCCAATAACCATGCTTACGTCATAGCGGAATTTAACTTGGGTAAAGTGTCCGAGACAGACACGGCATATCCAGATCCGAAAACCATTAGGCTAGGATCCCAAGCACGCTGACCACTGAGTCACGTCGTCACGTAGTAGATATCTAGATACATTGCTAACGAGCTGGATGTCAAATGATTGACCTAATGAGAGTTACGTTTAAACAATTTAAACCGGAAGTTTTAATTTAGTTCACGTAGCTTAAGGACTTTAATTAAAAGGGATCCTTCGTGTTCTTCATCAACCTGGTAATAATCCACTGCGAGACGTAGGCCTCTCACAAGAAAGGAGGGTTTGTCATAATCACCACGCTTGGCAGGCGGATTGGTGACCGCAGTACCAGACGCATCGCGCCTCAGACTCTGCTGCCCGTCACGGGTTTTTAAGGTCTCACTTTTTTCGTGGTGGTTTTTCCGCCACCTATCGGAAGCCATGAGATTATCCTGGCATTTCCCATAGTCGACTCTTACAATACCCACGGAACGAAATGGAGTGGCACTTTTGTTGGCATTTTCTTACGCCCCCCACCACACGACAAAGTCGCCCTCCGAAAAGGTATTAACAACAGATTTCATGAAAGTGCTATTGAAATGGCCGTGTGGTGGGGGCGTTAGGTAATCTACCACCACATTTCAACCCATAGGTCCCGTAAAAATGAACATCCCTACTATGCCAAACTTAAATTATCCTGGCTGGTAAGGGGCAGCAGCGTCTAAGGCGCGAGGTGTCTGGTACTGGGATCTCCAATTTTGCCTGCCAAGGGTGGTGATTATGGCAAATCCTCTTTTCTTAGAAAAGACCTATGTCCAGTAGTGGATTATTAACAGGCTGATGAAGAAGAATAAATTTGAAGGATCGAGCGAATAATGTTCAGGTAAACTGGCCACAATTTGCGCACTTTGTAGATCTCCTATAACCAGTGGTAGCTAAAGGACCGGACACTCGATCCTCGGTTACTTATTTTGACGGCCGCGTGGCGTAGTGGTCATAGTACCTGGATTCTACGCCGCGGGTCCTGATTTCGAATCCCAGGTGGATGCATTTGTGCAAAAAACTTTGGTTTTTGCGTCTGACCGTGTTGTGCTTGTATTTATTTCTGTAATTCAGATCATATACCTGATAATCCCATACGAAGCATAGCTTTAATTTTAAATGTAGTTAAATTATTTATAACGTTTCCAACGACGACAGAAAATATTGTGAGTAAATCTGCCTGCATGCTGAGAAATAAACTTTAATTCGACCACGAGTGAAGTCCGTTAACTCCTTTTTATCCGCATTAGAGAAGCAAAATATGTCAGGATCGTAGCAAGTGTAAAGATGTGGTCTCTGCTTACCCCAACGGGAAAGGGGCGTGACTCTATGTATGTATGTATGTATTAGTGAAGCATAGTGGACTCTTTCCAGATTCAAAATTCGCTTAAAAATGAGAGGGGACTTGTTCCAAGTTGTGTGATTTCTATAGACTGAAATTTGATATTGTACTCCTGGCGTATAACGAGTATTGCGATATATCCCAGTACACAAAAGAAACGGAAACACAGAGACATTAACTCATGTTATCTATCCCTACTATACTGGTACTAGTGTAACGCATATGTGCAAAACGTCGGCGGTGGCTTCAGAAACAATGTCATAGATAGCCCGATGTAAAGCTCATGCGATAAGATCGGATGTAGGTTAGGTTGCAATGTCAAAAATACAGGGACACTCACAAAATAACCAGACCCGAAAACCAAAAAAATGCAAATTGTTGCATTTTTGCACAAATGCTGGCTTCGGCTGGGATTCGAACCTGGGACCCGTGGCGTAGAAGTTAGGTACCCTGACCGCTAGGCAACGTGGTCGTCAAACGTCACGAGATATAGTGCCATACCAACCAGAATACAGTTAGGCTTGCAGACTATTGCTTGACGGCAGAATAACTGCTGGTAGTACCTACCTACTGTAATATATTCATATATTGCAGTTGGCTCGTATCGTCTCATATAACGCGAAAACTTATAATTTTCCTTCCCCACGGATCGGGATCGGGACAACAGGCGGTATTCGAACCTAGGACTGACTTATGAAGTATTGTACTTATAAAGTATTTGACTTATTCTTTTGATCAAAAAAAATAAGTTGTTTATTAAGCAAAGACTTAATAAAAAGGGTTATTATGATATTAAAGAATACATAGATGATGACAACCCCTGGGAATGAGGTGATTGCTGCCAAGCTATTTCTATATATCTTTATATAATGATACTATCGTTATCATACAGTACTGTTCGCTCGGTTTCTTGCTGGTTCTTCCCAGGACAGGCATTTTTGCGAATCAGTGAAGTTTAAAAATATGACTTTCAATGAGTATTATGTAAATAATCTATATTAAATAAAATAAGGTAAATAATAACTATAGTAAACTTAAGAACATTTTTATCGGACTAAGTTGAAGCCCAAACGTGGATATTATTGTTAAACTATGTTACCTCCAACATAGTTTAACAAGACATTCATAATATATAATGGACAAAATTGATATCTATAAATTTATATAAAAGCAGGGAATGGCATAATGTAGGTAAATTACATCAATACAAAACCCAGTTAACGGACATGTAAATACATATAAAAATCGCCTTTAATTTAAAAGTTTCGAATGGACAACGCAACAATTTCGTAAACGTTTACTTTTAAATTTTTACATTCAGTCGCTCCTCTTTATCTTAATAAACAACACAATAATGAAACTCCTTGCCCGATGACATAAGGAAAGCTCCCAATAAATACTCCTTTAAGAAGTTGGTTCGTGAGTATCTATTAAAGAATGATTAGACGAAAACATATTAGAATTTGGGAACCTTGTTAAGTGTGCATTTATTTAGCGTGTATTTATATGTATGGTATGTGTATATATACTATGTTTGTGTGTATGTAATATATATAGAGGTATATACTGTAGTTGTGTTGTATATTTATATGTATGTATTTATGTTTGTAATTATATACATATTTAGTATATTTATTACCTATCTATGTACTAATTATGTTTTTTTTTATCTTTATAAATAAATATTTTCTTCTTGTTTCTCAACGCAAATCACAGTTTTGATATTTGTGTAGAAGTACTTATTAAAGGCAAATAAAATAAAATAAATACAATAAAAGAAAAAAAAAGGTTTTATGTTCGTAAATACAAAATGATTTCAGGCTGGAGTCGAGAAGCGAATGCGGGTTCCTAAAGTTAAGTAAGTGTTATATGGACGTTATATTTCAAGAACTCAAAAGATTCTGTTTAATATGTAAAAGACAGCGCGGAAAACTCCTCCTGCACAGCTGGTGTAAAACAAATTTCAGTTATAATCCAAACGTATTGTAGTGCTAACTCTGAAATATTTCTTATAACGTATAATATTTTGCTTTAATATATTAAAAAGCAACGTGATTTTGTTACAAGAAAATATTTCCTCGACTTTTTTCCACAAGAACGCACTGTCGGGCTGAGCGATGAGAAATTGTTGTCATTTTTGTGGCCGCAGTTTACGCGAATTATTACCTCTAAGATAACCTAACCACGCCTAACTACGAGCTCCCTAGGTTAGTTACCTTCCCGCGGGAATGACATTAAGAAAATAACCTCAGTATTTTACTGTAACACTGTTCGCATAATAAGATTTTTTCCAAAGAATACAGTATTTCATTAACGTCAGATTTCCCTAAATTATGGTAAAAGACGTGTTTTGATATAAGTTTATGTTTTAAAAAAAAGATGCCTCCCGCAGTAGGATTGCTCCTGTATTGTGCGTGCATTTCACATACACAACACTATCATACCTGTAAGCTAAGGATTTGTATTTTTCGGGCTGCGATTCGAGCCTCGGACAAGTGACATAGAAGTCTACCAAGGTACTCTCTACTAGGACCACGCGATAGTGTCTTAGCTTTGAATCGTCTTAACAAATTGCTAAAGAAAATTTATGCGTCATTGTATGTACTGTATATGTATGTAACTTTTTGGGTTTACAATTAATGGAAGTAAGTGATGAGACGAGCAAGTCCACCTGATGGTAAGTGCAATGTCTGCCCATAGCAGTTGCAGTGTCACCCAGAAGCACCTAGTATCGTCACACTGCGGTTGTCCATGAGACTTCGCTTCTTAAATTTCGTATGCCCAGTAATTATCTTAGCTTCAGTCAATTATTTGTAACTGCATGATAATGTATCGGGAGAGGTCTATTTCCACACCAGGAATTCTCATATCAGAAAGAATCTGTAGGCCGAGGGGAAGGGGTACCATAGGGCTATTGGTACTTCAATATATATAGATAAGGACGACATTTTTTTTGTTGTACGTTCAGCACAATGAGCCGAGCAATAAAAAAGAAAACCTTTCCCGAGCTGCAATTTACGCAAATTATTACCTTAGTGCCAAAGGCTCAACCCTAACATTTTAGAGATCCACCCTTATATATAATATAAAAAATAAGAAAAAACAGTTTGTTTATTTTACGAAAATATGTAAGTAATCGTATCCGAAAACTAACGATGCGTATTTTTGCACTAACACTAGCCCTGGTTAGGGTTCGAACTTCGGACCCGAAGCGTACAAGTCAGGTACTCTAGTGGACAACTAGACCACCCGGTCGCTAAATTTTACTGTTAAAAAATTAATAAAAACGGATTTAAATATATTATGTAAGCAATAAAATCGGTGATTTTTTTTCAAATTTTTCGAAACCAAATCGCACAAACTTAGTATTTTTTTAAGGATCAATGTTACGAAACGATAATTTACCTGATGGTCGAACCACAACATGGTTGCTGTGCCACCTATAACGTTTCTATGTGGTACTACACTGCGGTCGTCACCCTAAGTGAAGACTGGGCTAAACTTCCATGAAACGCACCCAAGCATTTACCGGCGCTTTCTAGGACGACCAACAACAAAAGCTTCTAAGACGTAAATATGGAATACGATTTCTTTAAAGTGCTCTTTATCAATTGATTTTCATCACAGTATGCAAATTAAACATGTTTTCCATAAACCCTTCTTCATCGGTTGTGACAAAAGAGTTCAGTAATTCCTTGATGGTAGGCAATTTAAGTCATCCGTTATTTAGCACCCTATTGGGTGAAAGCGGTTTCGCAAAATCTAAAATTTTCTTTGTTAGATTTTCAGACGTGAACCTAATATGTATGCTAATAAGAAGCCCTCAATTCAATATAATGTTATTTATTTAATGAGTCTGAAAATTTTAATATGTACATGAAAATGTAAATAGCTTTAGTAAAAAAGTGATGTACATAACGTAAATACCAGGCTACTTAAGGGTTTAATAAAAAAACCGATGCCCTACACTAGGATTCCTCCTCCTGTATCGTGGGTGCGTTTTACAGACCTACATTTCACACGCACAACACAACCAGACCCGCAAACTAACAATATGTGTTTTAGCACAAAAGATGACCTTCACCGTTGAGCACGAGATAAATCAGCAATTAAAATCGCAGAACAATCACAGAAGTGCTGGCACCGGGAATCGAACACAGGTCGATCGCGTACTAAGACATTTAAGGCGAGCAGCGCCCGACCCCAGAGCTTACCACGGCTTCGCTTTCACAGGAAAGCGATCAATATAATTAAAGAATAATAAATAGGCTAAAATGTTGATTCGTGTTAAAAATAAAATATATAAATGGTTAACACAATTCATCGTCAAAATTATAAAAAATTACGTGAAAATATACGAAGAAACTTATGAATACTTTTTACGTTTTTATTTTTTGTCGGTAGGAGGCGTAGCGTATCCCTAACGACTCATTTATATTGCAACATCATATTTATCTAAAACATTTTTATTAAAAAAACAGCCAAGGAACAATACGCCTTCCCATTAACACGATATATCACATCACTGTTCGCTAGAGTAAGTGTAGCATATGAGACTTTAGAACTGACGTCTCAGGGTCACGAGTGCGGTGTGGTGCATCACAGAAATGTTCTGGGCGAAACATCATTGATATTAGGCATTTCGTCGTGGTATTAGCTAAGGTTTCGACGACACATTATGTTGTTACAACGTTGAGGGCGTTGCTTGCCCCATTGCCTCGCAAGCGTGACGGACAAACATACGTAACAATCGAGTGAAACAATGAAGAGCGTCCCGAGCGGTACAACCGGCGCGGGTCGTCAACCGGGCCGTGGGAAAGCCGCGACCCGGTACCGCACTGGTGCAACCCGACTGTACACGGTGCCATCGGGCTTATCTATTAAATCGTGTACAATAGCTGATATTAGCAGAAATGCTTAGGCTTCTTTGGGTTAAATTTAAACTGACAACCTATGAACGTTCTACCGCTGAGCAAAGGCCTCTAATTTCTTAAAAGGGCACATTACGGGAAGATTAGTTATGACTTAAGAACAGCCTAACGACATTTTCTACTAGCCAATCGGGGAAAATGGTAAAAATTCGCTTACAATTCACATCTTATTAATTAGCCTTTAAAAGTTTACTGCTAAACATAAGCAGGCGGATTGGCGATCGCAGTATCAAACACTTTGCACTTTTCACGCTTTTGCCCGTCACCAATCAGGATATTGTAGTTCTGGCAATATAGAGATGGTTATTCTGACATAAATCAGAGATCATGCGATTTTTCTGGCATTTCACTTTGTCGACCCTTAAACCGCCACGCGACATAATAGGGTGGCCACAAGGTTATTGTTACAATGCAAATATAACAATAATACACATTAATTGATTTTATTTGCCCGCCGCAGTACAATTTTTCCATCAAATATAAATTCCTGGTCGTTCAGATCTAGCAGTTTCAATAACATAAATGAATGACACTAATGTCGAAGTCGAGCGGTGGCGCTGCGGGGTGTTCAGTACAAAAACATCTCACGTTTACTGAATGTCATAAAAACATGGTGGATAGCGACTCTAACAGGAATTGAGTTGGCCTTGAATGTTTATGCTTTAATATTCTTGGAATTATTGTAATAAAGAACTTGTATAACGTAATCACATTTTTTTGTTTGTTATTTACTGTGATTTCTTAGACGAAGAAAACCTCGCAAATTATCGGTTTTCGGAATCGGAGTCTGATACTTAGCAGTGGGATGTTAAAAGGCTTCATTTTGTTTTACATATGTATAGCAATAATTAATACTGACAATTGAACAGTTTGTTTATTGTTTCAGGTATTCGATCGAGGATTCTCTTTTATATTTCGTTAGTGATCATCTCAAATACATCATTATATCTATATTTACTATATAGGTAAAGTATTGATATATTTTTATAAGTTTTCCAATTATGTTACGAGTATATGTATATAAACTTCTGAATCATGCCCGGTGAGTTTACGTTCCGGAATATGCTTTCGGTTATGCAAATAAAAGTTGTTTTAGTTCTGAACATACTCGTTCGTTTCTAGAAGATGAACTACAGATCGAACTTACTAAGTGATTATCGTATGAAGCTCGCTCCGAGTGGGGCTCCGGGTGCTCTTAATTTCACAGTACGCAATGACCTGGGACAAAATAATTTAATGCAATTTTAAGTTTTGCTTTACGTCGCGCACGACAACGTAGTAAAACCTTATAAGGTTCATGTTAGAGAAATGAAAACAGTTTGAGACCATTCAACAACACCAACCAGCACTGGAGCAGCGTGACGGACTCTCCCGTGCTCCAAAATCCTCAAAAAAAATAATAAGAACATGATTGAGTCCACCAGCGAGTCATTTATAAGCTGTAACTTTTCTTTATCGGTATTCAATTTAGAAGAAATCCTATAATTTTCGCTTAACCATATTTTACAAAAACATAAAATAATAAAAATGAAGTTAATATATTTAATAGAATCAGGCGTTATTTTGCGAAATTCCTTTATAATAAAGTTAAAAGGAAAATTATATAGCGTGCACAAGCAAACTACTATCGCCAATAGTAGACGGTAGTAGTTTGCTTGTGCACGCTATTGTGGGAGGGCGGGCGGTGCTCTTCAAAAACTAGGTAATATACACCATTTTTAATTATAGAATGCGGATCCTCAGCAAAGTATTTGTCTTTTTAAATTTATAATAAATTTAATGTCTTTATTTTAAATATTTTATGTTCATAGTTCAAAGAAGGATGAATTAAAGGAGCGGTTACCCGGCAGAATATTTTTTATTGATAAAAGTGAATATACAAGTTGAGGAAATCGTTCTGGTGGTAAGCGCAACATATACCCATTACAAATGATGTGCCATCCAGAACATTTCTGTGTGGTATCGCACTGCGCTCGTCACCTTGAGACGTCAGATCTTAAGTCTCATATGCTCAGTAATTACGCGAGCTATCAGTTCCCTTAAAACCGTAACACACATAGTTACGTCTCATCACTTTCTTCCATAAAAAAAACCATCTGTTATACCACGGCTCGTAAATATACAAGTACTTATAGCTTTATTGAACATCTGGCCAATTTTGGAGACAGCGATCTCAGCCGGATTAAACCTTTGTTAGGGCAACAATGAGTAGCCCGAATTTGTGCTCGTTGATAACTTACGTATTCAGTCTTGACCTTAAAGCTGCGCGTACAAATTGGACTCGTCAACAACGAATTATATGCTCATGCCTTTTTATCGAACCTCTTAACCTCTAACCCATCTATAGACACTATTGTTTCGGATTCACAAACATATTTTGCTCTCTTTATTCAGTACATATAAATAAAATGGATCGTTCGCATCGTATTGAGAATTTATATTTTTTTAATAATTTTCCATATAAATGCCCTCCACCACTACAGCTAGGCAATACACCACTGAAGTTGAGAACACGACCCGTGTTTCGTCTCAAAACGAGACATTATCAAGCGTTGTAGCGACAGTCAGTCGCTGAGTAACTCAACGGTGCTCTTCAAAAACTAGGTTATATATATATATAACACCCATTTATAATTTGCATGCGGATATTAGCAAATTAGTTTTATTCCATTTATAATCATGGATTTCCCCAAAGTAACGCCTGAATCTATTAACTATAATAATGTTCCATTATCGCAATCCGTTTATGAGGTGAATAATTAAAAAAAAAGGAATTGAAATTTCTATAAATTATGATCTCTTCCTGGGCGACTATCACACATACGCAGCAGAGAGACACTCACTCGTGCTAACCCGATGTAACGCTCACGTCATATTTGAGGTGGGCTAGAATCCTGTGTCAGAGACACGGGCCCCTCAGACCGCTTTACGGTCAGCCACGATTCTAACACTGTACACTCAGTTACAATTAGAAACACACTCACGGTAAC
>DWIA01000270.1:0-11858 GCA_018248195.1 Archon apollinus
CTTTATACGTGTAGTAATTTATAGGTTTAACATATAAAATTAATAAAATAATTGATTTTATAAATTAAAAATTATTAATTTATTTAAACACATCCCTCAGCTGATCGCGGGAATACGAGTCTTTGATACGTATCTATAACAGTTGTGGTGTCGAAACGGTGCGGTGGTCCTAGTCAGATTTCTGCATAGTAATCCTACCACCAGTGCAATGCTACTTTATGAACTAATCAATGTTACTCATACAAGAAACTCAGTGGCGTGATACGTCATGAATTTTAATAGGGTAAATGTTAGCAACGCTAAGAGGTTATATTTACTGTTAAAGCTTCCCTTCTCTAGGCAGTCATTTCGCCTACAAAATTACTTCATTTATTTTCTTCGCTTCGCATCAATGTCTACTTTGTAAGGAAGGGTAAATGTATGTCGAAATATGTCGATGTATTTTATATTGTATGTTAGAGTTCCTTATTTAAGTAAGAAAAAATAAAATATATCGGAAAGTACTTACTGTTTTTCGGACAGAGAAAAAATAAGCAAATAAAAGCAAAACATTTCTGCAACAAACGTCCGAGCATGTCCAAATGTAAGTGCAAATATCGAAATACACTCGTCGATTTTATTGCAAAAATATCTCAACCACGATACGATTTAAAATACAACTTTAATAAGGAATAAATTTAAAATGGCTGTCGTTGCATAACTATACGTTTGAGTACGTGCAATAAGTCAAAACTTTTTCTTAATACGATATAATGGTTTCATAAATCCGATCCTCAAGATTGATAAATGCAGTGTAATTTTTCTTAAGAAAAATTTTACAGTATCATTCCTTCTAAAGCGAGGTCCTCTTTATGAAAAATTATTCACGCTATTTCAGATTCAGGTACGCCATTCGTATCTCTTATGACAGATTTCTCAGTTCATAACCATAAATTTTCCAACGTGCGCGATACTCGTGGGAACAAGCCTCAGGGCTCCACCGACCACCAACACTGATCGACTTTTCACTTTCAACGTTGAAGATTGCTTAAAATAAGCTTTAATATGTTTATATAGAGTTGCTTTTGTCGTGTGATTTTGTAATCTTTGTTAAGAAAATAAAGCCGTTTCAGAAAATTGCGTACTATCACAGGCATGTTCAATGGTTGCGTAAGCAATAAAATAAAATGGTAAACTTAGAACAATTCGCGTTGTTAGAAGCGCATGCATACATTTTAGAATAAAAACTTCAAAATTTATAGATTATCGGATAGTTTTACTTTGGTATTTAGAGTAAAAGTGACGGGCTTTAAATGTCCCACTGTTGAAAACAGGCCTCCTATGATATGAGAGGCTTTTGTAGCCGGGGACAGTCCGCCACGATGTTTCAAACCCTTAACTTGCCCCTTATCATGCTTTGTCCTTTAAATCTTAGGGGTAGTTGGTTGGTTAGTAGATTGGACATTATTACCTAGTTTTGTAGGTAAAATCGTCTATAAGTCTTTAAAAATCAGAGACATGATACTTGAAACAAGACGGTCGAGCTAGTAAGTAAGTAAATTTACTGAAGAGCTAGAATAGAAGACTATTATATACTAGATTACGATGTTAGATTAAGTTAATCACTTTTCTGTGCGTCTTAAATACTTAGTTTCAGCCGTCAGTGTAACTGCCTAGCGACTGGTTCCAAGCTCGAATACTTATTATTGGTTTTCGTGCCTGGGTGTCTTTTGGTATCTTCCCACGACATTACGGCTTAAGCGTGACAACGTAAATGGGAAGATAAAAACGAACGAGTGCCTGAGTGTTTGCGCTAATAATTACGACATTATGATATATCCTACGTAGATAACTTCTGTTTTTAATCGAAAGCCGAATTTGGCCACAATGACATTGTTATAGGACGATCTTTTTATGTTGTGTCCAGTGATCGACTGGCTTGAAATTTCCTTCATCATCTTTTCTACACGTGCAAGTCATTGATTTTTTCTGGCTCCTGTTCTGGGATTATATTTTTTATAAGAGAAAGTAACCAGACCGTTCCTGACTGAACGTTCACCTGATGGTAAGTGGAACGTCTGCCCAAAACAAATGCTGTGTCACCCAAAATATTTCTGTGTGGAAATCTTACCACCAATTAAATGACGATAAGGTCGTTCAGATTGATTTCCGGCATGGATATATTTTCCAGGTAATAATCCAAAGTCATTAGCTCAATCGCTATGTTTTATTAATAATCAAAAATCGTACCGTGTGATGGCAGCGGTAGATAATCTGTCACACTATTAATTCCTTGGTTGTGGTAGAAGTCTATTTACTTACGACTTTATTCTGGTATTTACCAAAAAAATCTCATAGCCTTCTTAATAGCGAAATAACTATCTCGGTTATGTCAGGTCTAAATTATCCAGACTAGATAGGCAGCTGAGTCTTACATGCAATTATGGCAGAACGTCGTTGGACAAACTTGGGAGATACCTATCTTCCGCAGTAAACTTTTCACAGGCTGATGAAAACGAAGTATCTAAATTATAAAGACTGATTACGAGCTGCTGCGTCTAACGTGCGACTACGGCAGATCATCCTTGGACAAACTTGGGAGACGCCAATGTCCCACAGTGGATTTCTAACGGGCTGATGAAAAAGACGAAGTATCAAAATTTTCTGTCTATGCAGTCTACATTGTGGTTCCGTAATCATCAGCACAAATACGTAAGTGCTCGTTAGTTTTCACTTTCCAGTACCGCGTGTAACGCTAATGAAAGGACAAAGAACTCGGCAACTGATTCCACAAGGTAACTTATATATTATAATGGTTGACCTGATAATATAGCACTTCTTTACCATGAGATTTATAAAATAGTCAATATAATCAGGCGTTACTTTGCAGAAATCTATTATTATAAATGCAAAATATAAAACTGCGTATATAATCTAGTTTTTAAAGAACAGCGCTCGTCATTCCACAATAGTACACAAATAAACTAAAACCGCCAGCGGGAACTATCACTGGAAATTTTCCACCACTATAACCCTAGGTAATATACACCACTGTAGTCAAGAACAAGAATAGTTGTTTCGCCGCAAAGCGAAGAATTATCAAGAAAGGTGGACGGTGCTCTTCAAAAACTAGGTGATGTGGTAGATATTACCTAGTTTTTGAAGAGCACCGTCTTATATTTTGCATGCGGATCTTAGCAAATTAACTTTCTCTCCATTATTATTTAGGATTTCCGCAAAGTAATGTCTAATTCCAATAATAATATTTTATGTTAAAGAATGTAAAAGAAACAACAAGGTTTTTGATCAATTTTGTATTTTTAGTAACAACTAATCAATATTTTAATCATAAATAGATACTGCTAATGTACAACCAATATCATTACAATAATGCGTCAACCCCAAAGCGGTCACTGGACGAAATATAATTTCAAAAGGTACATTCACTATACAAACAATAGGATTTGAGATTCAGATTAGTTCAGCTGATTTCAATTGTATTGTTTACCTAATATTAACAATTATAATACTAAATTCGCATAAATAACTTAAAATATTGGATTAAACACAATATGTACATGCATAAAATTAATTTTCCTGTGGCAATACAATAAAGGCAAGGTATTTCATTAAAACACTGTCAGGAATAAAAAAAGGATTACGTTTCGATTTGTTTAAAAATGGCACTGAAATTGAACAAAAAATGTAAAAATTGATTAAAATACATTAAAATACTTTTTATCACAATAGCTTTCGCTTTACAAAACATAATCATGGCTTTATCAATCCAGTCATGGATATTATAACTACAATTAAAAACGCTTCAGTCTTTTAACTCTGACGTGGTACTTAATACTTCAGAACATAGAGTGCGTCGTTGTTCAACAAAATCAATTAAAAGAACGTCTATGTACATGTTAATCGAATACAAATAATTAACAGGGCCTGTTTCAAATAAAAAAAGTAATACGCCGATACTTCAACATCGGTCTCTTTTATTATTAAAACTATGATTCATTTTACTCTAAAATTTATTTAGAGTGAAACATTATAATTAAATTAAAACGATTTAAAATAAATATCTTATTAAAATATGTAGGTATTGAATTAGTACGTAATATATATCATACATAATAATTAAGCTCAGTAGGACAATGCTATCTACCAAACAGTTCCTAACCTATTTTTATATCACATTTGAGATATCATTATTTTTGATATACATTAATAATAATTAATAAAGCTTCTTTTGCAAACTGTCGACACAGATTGTCACGAATTATTAAGTTAAGAGCATCGCACTTTAACTTGTAGTAACTATTAGGTAACCTGTGCTTAAACATTAATAATTGTCATGAAATTTCTTTAATATAAAATATATTAAGTTAAAGAATTTAGGAAAATTTGACAACAGTTTTCATTTAATAAATTTATAGTCAACAGTTCGCAGTACACACTAATAAAAGGGTTATATTACAATCAGGAAAACAACGTTATTAAACATGCATCTGTACATTATGGATAATTTTAACTAACGAATAGTTGTATGAATAGAATATGGTATGTAACAGGGTACACGTTAAAGTTTATCTTGATTTATCGGACACAATACACATACAATATTATATGAACGTATAATACTGATTATTTAATTCGTTTAATATTTAATTAAAATTCTCGGGAGCGTTTATCTCGTAATGTGGGACACTTTTACGATGGCGCTACTTACTGACCGATAAGGGCCGAACGTAGCCTTAGCGAACGGACACCCAAGAAGTCACTTTATGTAAATGAAGTTAAGTCACAGATTCCATTACCTTCGACAATAATTAATATAAAGTTATAATTACAAGATAATTTTGCTCCCGAGCCTCAAAACAGTTATTGCGACCGAGCATCCGACGCATGCGTCGATTAAACAGAAAGTATTTATAAAACCGATGTTATTATAGCTGTTGCAACATAATAGCGTATATCTTTATTATTATTTAAGTTTTAACTTTGAAATGATATTAATAAATATCATTTAAAGTAGTCTTTAAGGTTACTTTTCATTTTACTCGTTTCTTCGGATGACCAGTCGATAATGTGAGTACGATATCTACAATAAATATTTTTACACCTACCATACCGCGTGAGGAAACCAATAAGCCCAATTTCGATTGTACATGAAAGTTGGTAGATCTACCAGAAATAAATTGTCGTAAAACTGGTCTCATCAGTATCCCGACGACAGCGTCCACAAAAGTAAACTTCCTAGATCACATGTTCGCACTTAATAGCCAAATAAATTAACAAAACGAGTAGCCGTTTACTTTTATTTTCGGTCGGATCAATTACAAGTGTATAAAAAAAAATAGCAATAGTAACATAGAACTATTTACATAATTCTTCGAAAGAAGAAAAAGTGACGCGATTACATACATCGTTTGTTATCTGCTTACGAAGAAACGGGTCCGCTCTCGTGTCCGAGTCACAACCGTCCGACACTTAGTGAAGTTTCTCTCGTTGATCACATACGTGTACACATCATTAGCGTTCAAGCATCTATAAACATGTGTGGACCACTTTTTCTGTACGACATGTTTTACATTTGACTTCGCAGCACCAGTGAAAGGTACAGTTGCACCTTTCAACCACAAACTTGGTCTCGGTCTTATAACCGCGGCCGCAGCACATCAGGTCGCAGCCATCGACGCCAATGCTAGTGTCGTTGCATGCACGCCCGTGCGTACCAGGAATTCCCAGCCTCGGATTCTTCTCGCAAAAACCAGGCGAAGATTCTAAATACACGAGGTCTCTCGACCCGGGAGCCTTGTGGTCAGGATTGTACGGTCTAAGTTGGAATCTGTATCGGTCTCGTCGTGGTACCCTGTGCGACGCAGCGTCATTCCGTTGCGTAGGAGTCTCGAGATCAGTGTTGCTCATTAAGACTCGCGATGCGCCGTCGAATCGGTCTTTTAGTGCATCACCCACGGAACGAAAACTCGGCAGTCGCATCCAGCAAGTCTTTACTGTGCACGACCCGGACATGCCATGGCACTTGCATTCTTGACGCATCTCCGACTGAACGTGCTGTAGACAAATAAATAATTTAATAATAATAGAGACTATGTAAACTAAATTTGTTTAGACATGTGAGGAGGTCTATAACGATGTCCAAATATCTATAAATTCTTTCTATAACAGTCCATATGTGATCGATGATCTATTAAGCGCACTCAATCGACCGCATCTCACGATCGAGCAAATTGTTACAAATCGTGGTGAGGTGGGCCGGACGTCACCGTGCGAAGACAGATCATAAATCATACTCTAGGGACATTCATCATTCTCAGAAGGTAGATAAATGACGCGGGGTTGGAGACTGTAAATATTTTACGAGACCCAAGCGCAGGCGCTTCGTAGAAAGCAGGCGGTATTTATTCATTCACATGTAGATAGCTGTGGCGTACAGTCTAGTGTCCAAATATGTGTTAAACAATCCAGGGAATGTTGTGAATATTCATCGCACGGACACCCAGCGCGTATGTCGTGACAGGAATTAAGCGCATCAGTTAATGATGCATCTGGGTGGCTCAAGGCCGACGACCCTTTTTGATGAATTTTAGGCAGGAACGTACAGTGGGTATGCAAATGTGGGTGTGCGGTGGGAGGGAGAAGCGCGAGCGCAACGAATGGGTGCCTGTTGCACGTCGCCACGCAATGGGCTGAGCCGCCTGATGCATAATTAATTTTCGACTTAAGCGACATGTCAAGTGGCTGACAATCGATCGTCACCCGTAATGGTAATGTAAACACGGAGCGACGACATGTCGCGATAGCGTTCGAGTGCGATTGTTTTATGGATGTTTATAAGCAGCTCCCGATCAAGTAGTGATTGGACAGAGAGTGTTGACTGGTTCGCTTACTGGCATCCAATCATTACTCTGAAACTTTTACCGTTGATTGCCTCGTTTTTTGTCGCAGACGTGACTTGAAAGAGGTTAAATTGGATTTATTACTTGGTTTACTTTCTCGGCTGATTATGATTTGCCTCTTAATAGTAGTCTTAATTATTGAATAAACTTAAGCATAATTATATCTCAACTTACCGCTCTGCCGGCTTCATTATTGTGTAGATTCATTTTCTCCCTCAAAGTTTTGCCCCGTTCTCCCGTGTCGACAAATTCTCGACTAAATCGGAATCCGAAGCCGATGTTGTCACTGCATCCGCCCCACTTCCAGACTCTTACGTTAGCCGCAGCAGCAGCGCGGGTGCGATGCGGCGTGCGGTCCAAGTGAGAGTAGTCACAAGTGCAGGACTCTATAGAGCCCTCAGCGCAGGCGCGTGACACAGCATGGGTCACACCAGCGCTCGTTATAGCATATATGAATGCAGTTTCTCGACATCCTGGGACAATAGAAAATTATAGTTATTAATGTTTATTTTTTTGGTAATCGATGCAATAAGTAAATGTTAGGTGGCGGATTCTTCAAATGAATTACACCATAAAGAACATTAGTTAAATGCTGTTACTGTGATAAAGTACGAGTAAGATGTCATACTGGCTCTAAGATTTCTTTATAGGAATCCTCCACACTAGTCTAGGAAAGTGCCACCGTAGGGCCACTTATTCTAAAAAAACAAAAGAACAAATTTTCCTTCCTTTGTTATAATGGTTTTCCGCGAAGTAACGCTTGATTCTATTATCTAGCCAGTTATTCTGCCGTAAAGCAGTATTGTATAAATATGACTGTGTTTCAGTTTGGGTAATAGCACTGGCACTGAGAGCTAGTGTATGAGATTTGGGTGACGAGGGTGACGAACACAGTGTGGTGTCTGAAATGTTCTGGTTGGCAGAGCAACAGACGTTGCACTTTCCATCATGTGAACGAATTGCTCGCCCCGCAACTTTGTTCCATAAAAAAACGTTAATAAATGTATTTACTTATATTAAAACATAACTCAAAGCAATAACAAAAATCGATACATGAGATTGTTGACACATTAAAATTTGTAAGTCGGCAGTAAAACAAATAAATAACAAAACGAAAAATGTAGTCATAAAATTTTAATTACTTAAGAATATCAAGTAGGTTTTCTTAAGAGCGAATTGAAGAATGTGTGCGTGGGCATGTAACGAAACAACCTCCTACATTAATATTGTTGTTTTGATAATAAGAATGCATGGTTTATGACATTTTTCACATAGGCATGTTTGGCATTCTTATAATTAATTCATCCCAACAAGTGAGGGCCCCATATTTTAATCAAATTTTATTATTGCTTAGGGTACGAGAGCAAAAAATCTCATATCGTTAACTTTGTAGGTATAAAAAGTTCTGAATTCAAAACATTCGAGCTCATCAGCAAATTGCAATGAGTAAGCCAATGGACTCCAACGTTCACTGAATTGGTATTTAGCAGATTGTTTTCCTTTTCGTTATTCTCGTTATTTATTTTAATTATGCCGTTTAAAAAAGAAGAGAAAAAATAATGGATCCCGAATAAAACGTATGTTTTGACATTTTCGAAGAGTTACAACTCCACGATATTGTCAAGACAGTTCACATAACAATGATATGAAAATAAAATCGAGTTCATTCATCTGCCATGGTACACATAAATCGATGGGCTTGTCCCGTATCGAATACTATAAATAATTAATGGTTCGGCATTAGAATCAAATACTCATAAAATACAATTAAAAGAGAGAGGGTATATCTCGACGATTGAAAATAAAAGAAGTGCCTCTTACCTACACGAGAGATTATAAATTTGATCATTACAACTGGTACGGCGCGCGCATCGAATTCTCTCTCTTAATATCGATATAATAGCCTGCGTACTTTTAACAATAATTATCGATATCAAGGTCTTAGTCTACGCAACTACGTACTACAATAAAATAATAATACCTTATTAACGAATAAAACTATGACCTCGTGTAAATAGTAACTTGGATTTATTTAATACATACTATTATTGTACAAAGCATTTTATTAATAACACGACGTTTCCCGGACATAATGATGTTATATTGTAATTAATTCATCTCTAGATGTTGTTATTTCAAAGCATAGTAATGCATATTAAAAACTGGTGTGATTTTAGTAAACTTGACTCATTAAAGGCTTACGGAAAACGATTTTAAGGTTTCAGGTATTTATAAAACTTTAAATATTGTACATTATAATAGTACTCAATTAATTTTTTTCTTAAAATAAATTGCTTAAGTGTAATACATTAAATTTATGAAAATATATTACTGCCGTCTTTGGTGGTCCATTTGTCAGATCTTAAATACATTCACAATTTCAGGAATTATATAACTATAGAGAATAGGGCAATAAATTTATATTAGTTGTCTATAATAATATGTGGAATGAGCGTAGCGAGTCCGTGCCAGCATTATTAAGGACTCAATAAGCAAATGAAATCATTTTTTTATTGAGTTGTCATCGTGCACCGATATAAATTACGGTGGGCGCACATCGCGGCAGTCCGCTTCGGATTTGCTTTTTGTGCTTTCCTTTGGGATGTTACACAAAAGTATTTTATTCAGCAATTACTTGAGATGTTCGACCGGGAATTTTAATGTCAATTTCGCCATCATTCAATGCTCAGACGAAATTAATTCAAGGCACAGATACGAATACGAGCGGTCGCAGTCGGGCATTTATCTTCTGTAATGACTTGGAAACGTTCTCTCGCATTAACTATAACAAATAGGTGCTGGCCAATTAAATAAGGCACGCGTAAATTACGCTCGTAAAATAATAGCTTTCGGCTAATCCTATTTACTGTTGACATATTAACGGACGAATAAAAACCGCTAGCTGTTTGGACAGGGTCATAATGATGTCGGGCATTTCGACACCTTGCGCACTACGACGTATACTTCTTGTGTTGTTATACTGTCGAGTGGCTTCGTTGATCGTTACAAGCGTAGTTAACCTACGGGTACAAGAGTAAGGATACCTGATCAACGGGGTGTAGGGTCTCACCCAGGTGGCTCTTACCACGTGCTGCGAGTAAATATGAGTCGTTATGACGCGACCAAAGAGCCTGCTGAGATTTTTTCTACTTTATTGTGGACGCGATCGAAAATTACGCTATAATATGACTTATAAATGTAAACCAAGCTTTATAGACTTTATTTTAGTTTTCGACATGATATTATAATTGTAAACTGGAGATTCACTTTCTAGCCCTAACTTATTTGACATAATTCAGCATTATCATTCTGTTACAGTCTAATAAAATTCTAAATAATTTCAAATTATTAATAGTAACTATAAATAATTCAATAATTTATTTGCTTCTGCAGTCGGCCATCGATTTTCTCGGACAACAAAGCCGATTGTCGCCTTTTGCGAATAAATCGCGACGTAGAAAAATTATGACAGATGTAAAAAGGCTCCGTCGGAGGCAGCGCATTAGTCACAGTATTAAATAAAATGTAAATACATTTCATAGGCCTAATTAACTGACTAAATAACTTGACTTCGGTCATGTGGGACCTCTTCACTCTAAGTTAATATATTAACTATCTTTTCTAAATAATCATAAGGCGATTATAATAAAAAAAGCACTTTTGCATCATCAAACTGGAGTCAAATAAGAACAAATATAAGTAATGTGAACCAATAAAAGTAAATTATTATTATAACTGATAATAAAGTGCTGTCGGTGGATTATCTGTGCGAATAATAAATGGTCCTAAAGTCAGTTTACAACGCGAGCATCGAGCGATAATTCCGTCCCGCTGGATTGGCAGTTAAGAAGAGGCGTTGAGAATTTATAAAAGTCAAAAACTCGTAAATCCAACCGTGCGTCTGCCCGACCGCTCGGTAAAATAAAACTTAATCACTGTTGACATTTGACGAACACCTGGGCCCACAAAGCGAGCCATTAAATAATTCAAAATTAATGCACTAATTAAATATGTTCCCGTCCGCATTAAGTCGTCAAGGAGAGATGTTTCAGTGAGATTAATTTGAGAGATTGACTTATGATGGTTTCGCGCCTCGCAACGCTTGTGCTTTATTATTTATGGCAACTCGTATTATTCAAATTTGATAAGACGTGATTACTCAAAACATCCATAAATCACACATTTGGTTGGTTGAGGCCATCTTATAGGGGACGAGTTCAAAAAATTCGATATGATCATTGTAGAAGTTCATTATTTACTTTTAAATTTTATAAACGATATTTTAATGACACTATTACACCTCCAACTATCTAAATTTAATTTTTATAAGGTTATTCTAAAGCCATCAAAAAGCACAGAAATGTTTCTCTTTTTCGCATAAGTACGCACTTACTTTTCTTTAATTAGACAAAAAAACTGTTGAATAGGTAAAGGTAATTTTTAATATAAAGGAACTTCGTGAACAGAAGTAATAAAGTGCAGTAATTCATTTTCGTTATGCTATGTATGGGTGATAATTTAACATTGAATTCCGAGCGAGAGGCATTCCTGTGACAATTCAAAATTACGTCGGTCATATATCACTCATTGTGAGTGGTACAAAGAATCCTGAGCTACCATTTGCTACCACCTACCACTTCGAGGACCATTCATATAAATCACAAAGACATTTGTTTTCAAACTCTCAGAAAAAAGGCACCGATAATAATTACGTTTTAAGTGACCTATCTCGAAACGAAATTTAATCGTTAATTTTGTAATGTCGAGCAAAAATTACTGCATACTTACGGTATTCGATGATATCTCATAATGATATTCACATTTCGGGATTCACAAATCGTCCGTATCTCGGAAACAATTCAAACGCCACGAACCTAAAACGCTTATCTAATTGAGCATTAAATATTTCGTCGACGGCGTTTTATATCCGTTTTATTTTCAATGTGGATCGTTTTATCC
>DWIA01000271.1:0-11840 GCA_018248195.1 Archon apollinus
TTACCTCAGATTAGATTTTGTGCGTAGTTGTGGGTGCATCTTGCTGATATATATATTATACGTGCAAAACATCCAGGCTTAATAGGGAAAGTTGTTATAAATCATGTGAATCTTTGTTCCCTGGGGGAATTGAACCTATAACCCGTAGTGCAGAAGTCAACGGCCAAATAAATATTTAGTAAATCAAAGTTACTTATATTTATTAAATATTTTGCATCGCCGACATTGAAATTACCTTACCTAATTCTTGTGCTTGAAATGCGCGTATCTGTCATCCCATGTCATTACAAAAAAGTTGAAAAAGGCTTTGAACCTTTTTAACTTTTTGGAAGTAGTTGGAATCGGCAATACATAGTTGGTAGTACTAGTTGCCGTTCAGTAATTGAAGTTTCAAGAGTACCACTCTTGTACGCGGAAATGTATGTTGGAGACTTCCAGATGGACCAACCTAATAATTAGAGTAAAACTGGAGAAATTAGAAATACAGATAGAAGTATACTTGTATCTCATATATAATATGAGATACAGTGTAAGTGTACTATAATATATATATAGAGAGAGATATTATATCTCATATAATACGAGATACAAGTATATATTATATTTAAAATTTAAGATACATTATATATATATTTTATCATCATGACGCAATTCACCGCCATCATCATTATTATGACGATTGTGTGATCTAGTAATCAGGGTATCTGATTAATATAATCTTGATCTTGAGTTTGAATCCCAGATGGAGCTACAATGGTGCAGAAACAAAATTTTAGATCACGGGAATGTTATGTTGGGCGCGGATAGTTCAGGACAGGCCTGATTGCGTGTATAACTGTGGCATTATAACATATCTGATAAAATATGATATATAGAAAATCGTCGCTATGGTGGGAGGACAGGAGGTACTTTCACCATAGCATTACTATTGGTGTTTAAGTCCACTTAAGTGACGGCATCTGAACTCTGCTGTACGAAACTCCTTTGGATTTTGTGAGAGCTCTAGAGCATGGAAGAGTCCGCCACACTTTCAATGAAGATTTGCGGACTTTACGAGTCGTCAATATTAATTTTTTCAACCACTCGTGAAGTCTGATTATCAGCAAAATGTTTTCCTTTGTGGTTTAAACGTAGTAAATCGACACGTTTTTTTGTAAATGTGTAGTATGCTGATAGCTTTATGGCTTTTTCCGGCTTCATCGAAAGAGACTCGCAAGCAGAAGGAGTCGACACGTAAAATTGCAAATAAATTTAGTAGTGCCCATATTGAAGGTAGAACAGCCACTATAAAATTTGAAGCTAGCGATATACTCATGAGTAACCACGCGTATTCCACATAAGCATAAGCTCCCATCGTGTGGACTATGTAGTCACTTATGCTTATGTTTATTAAATTTTTACATTATTTTTCGCATAAAATTATGGATATACATTTTCAACTGACTAGCTAAATAGATGCATGCACTGACCGGTAAGCTGGCTTTGAAGGAACATTGTGTAGGCAATATACGGATTTAGTACCGTGTCCTTATTTCGGAAATATTGTATAATCCAGGCGCTTTTAAAAAATGTCGTTCACATTCGAGAAGCGTGAGTGTAATGTGATTTCACGATATACAGATAATTGAAAGGAATATCCGCTAGAAAAAAGATTTCGTAGATTTGACATTTTAGTTTCATCGTACGCAAAAAATTGTGACACGTAGTGACTTAACCAACCATAAAAAGTAAAGTAAAATTTCAGTCTATAAATGTCCCACTGCTGAGCACAGTACTCCTCTCACTTATGAGAGAGTTTTTGGAGCCGGGAAGAGTCCACCACGCTGCTTCAATGCGGGTTGGCGGATTTCACATATCTTTGATCTTTGGTGACAATGAACGGTTGAGTCTGTCGGACGTCGTATTTGGGCTCGTCGGAATTTTGAGAAGTAACCCATACAAACAAGAGTTTGTAAGAAAAACAACGTTTTTGTTTAAAATTTTATTTAAATTTAGTGGTATTTCGAGACGAGACGTTCAAGCCATTAGCCTATTAGTAATTGCCACAAGTCTATAAAAGTAGGTCAGTTATCCCGAACTTTGAATTGGATTCTATGCAGCACTGTATTAAGCTCTACTTATGCTCGGTGACCGAATAACTGGCACTGCCGTATATGAAGTAATTCCTGAAGTTTTATCATTAGTCAAAGTTTTGAATTATATTTTTATGTATTCGTCAAGTTAATGAAGTTAATTTTCAACTGCTGTACATCCAAGGACTGATAATTTTTCGTAATTATTGGTCGACTATTACCCTTTAATTTGTAAAGCCTACTTCAACCCTGATACTTTACTTTTTAAGTTCGTTATATATACTACTATATTCAAAAACAACCATTAATCTAGCAGATACCATTTAGCTGGCGCGGGGAAGGGGGGACACTTGAATCTAGCAAAAATGTGCATTTTAAAACACAATATTTCGCAAACGGATCCGTGAATCAAAATATTTAACATTTGCACAATCTCTCAATATTTTTAAAGACCTATACAACTACACCCCACCGTGAGATAGACACGAAAAAATTAGTTTTACGTATAGTAGAAGTAAGCCGAGGACAGACGAATGGACATTGCGAAACTATAAGGTTTCCTGGTTGACCACAGAACTCTTAAAAACGGTTATAATAATTAATGTATTAACTCCGTCTTACTTCTTCCTTTTCTTGATTTTTTTAATAGAATTTGGGACAGCTTTGGTCAGGTCTATATATAAAACTAAGTTTAACAAACACAAGTTGTATTTATGAACCAACTAACCCTTATCTTATTATTATATTTAGATGCTATGACAAAAGTTATATCATGTTTGTGGATTTCTCAGAAAATTCAGCTACTTTTCATCATACAACTTTTATATTGCACGTAAATATCGCCCCAACTCCTCCTGCTGGTACTTAATTTACTGCTAACGAAAATGGCAGGAAAATCTTGTGGGCTGCGATGACGAAATAACCCACCTATAATATGCCGCACCTGAAAAGACCAGTGAATAGCAGCTGTGTCTGCTCGGTCTGGTATTTACTGTTATGAATTTCCCAAGCTACATATAAAAATAGCTACATATAAATATTTCCACCAATACAATGTACGAGTAGAAGACTAGGGTGATGAATATGTTGAAACTGATCTTTTTTATTACACCTCTAAAACGCAAAACAATTTCAAAGTCACATTAATTAGGACAATATGTCCGTTGGTACATATTTTGTCCAGTTATTGCAGATAATGTTTGTGGTTTAAGCTTAATTAAATAAAGTTAAGCGAAACAACTCCACTTGGCAACTTCCTCTGCATTTGCATTTAAATTTCATTGTACTCTATTCTTACCTGCTTTAAAATAATAACTTTCTCTGGCGAGGCTGTTTGAACTTATTATTTTTAATATAAGACATCAAGTAGTGTTCATTGTTTTTTTTTACAACATTTAGCTTTAATGAAAGACTTATTATATATATTTTTACAAAAACCACAAAGTGTCTCAAATAAAAATCACCGTCTCCGCCGTCTCTCAAAAGAACCTTCATATGAAGTGCTCAATACGAAGTGCAAAGCTCTTCCGGTAGTCGACCACTACCGGAAGAGCCTTGAAAACTGTCATTGTCATGTTCTGGTTTTCTGAGACATATCTGCGTACAGGCAATTATTATGTAGTAAAATAATAGATCAAGATACAATTTCTGAAATCATGGAGAGTATTTTATGATTTAACTAAAGAATGTTACGAGAAACATTAACTTCCAACACATTATTTTTTCAGAAATAGGGGATTTTCTAGTAACAAATAAAAAAGTCGAAGTACTTTTCTGTGTAGGAAGTTTAAAAGAAATTTGTTTTTTCATCTAGATACTGTTACAGAATAAAAATGAATGAAAGTAGAATGGAAATTTTCGTCGATTTTTTTAAAATCGCAAACATTATTACAAAACTTATAAGACTTAATTAATTTTTATAAGATTTTTTTATATTTTTATTTTATGTTTTATATATTATTAACATTATACATATTATTTCATTACACTTTTTCAATTGTGTACATTTAACTTTGTTTTATTCTGCAATATTAATAACTATAATTCAATTATTTAACATACATAGTATATGTATATACCTTTGTTTCATAACTTTTACATATTAAACCATATATGAACTGGCAGGAAAATAGATTTTAATTAAATAAAAACGGTAATTTAATTATATATAATGTATATTGCAGGCGCGCTGGAAACTAAGCCGATACCCATTTGCTTTTCGTAAAGGAAAGAAACAAAAATATATTTTTTTATTGGATAAAGTGACGAAACGAACAATACGTTCACCTGATTGTAAGTGCAACGTCTGCCCATTACAAATGCTGTGTCACAACACTTCTGTGTGACATCACAATGCGATTTTTACCCTGCGACATCAGTTCTTAAGTCTCAAATGCCCAGTGATTACGCAAGCTCGGAATAACTGGCCCTGGTGTGGCCTGACCTAACTAGACGGATTCCTGCATAAGAATCCTACCATCAGTAGAACGGTAGTAAAGTGGTTTGTTAAAGGCCACTTGCAATTTTAAAAACTGACAACTAATTCCCTCTCTCTCCTTCCTGCTAAGGCCCACGGAATACACGACGAGTCTTCCAATACAGCCTCCCATTTGTGAGCACAACGGACACCTCCGACTAGTAGTGCAGCTACAAACCACTAAACTTCCCTGACCTGACAGAGTATCTAGTGGCTTCGATGCCAACCACATTTCGGCCCTGGAGGATAGGGAGAGAGGCAATGTAACGCCTGCACTCCTTTCCCCTCACGGCGTCAACACCGCCTCTTCTACGGTGCGGCCTGCCAAAGTTGCGAAGGATAAGAGGAGAGGCAACGCAACACCTACAATCCTCTGCCATCTCGGCTGTGAGGGCAGCGAACTGCTCTCCCCCGGCAGCCCCCCTGTTTGCATCCAGAGTGGGCTTGCGCTGCCTACTCGAAGTGACCGCCTCGGGTTAGCGTGGTGCCACAGGCCAACCGGGTTCCTCTTTGCTTTTCTTTGGGTGATCAAGTTAAGGTTGACTACTACTACTTGATAGTAAGTGGTCAACTGTGTATGTGTATACTTTTCTTATGTATATTTCTACGTCTTTTTTATTATATAGGTTTATTTTCGTGGTTTCTCAGAAAACTATGATGTAATGCCTCTTGGCATGTGATTGGGTATCCGCTTCTCTTCACTTACTTTACACTACGCAACAACAATATCCTTCTTTACGCTAATATACTGTGAGCGCATGGTATTACCACGGTTGGTTGCAAACATATTTATCCATGTGCCATACCCGTATACATACATCCAGTACTACATTCAGTACCTAAATGGTATTTTACTTTTAAAACATTTATAGTCTGCAGCAGTGACAGAAACTGCCAGAATACGAGTATAACTAGCAATATAAGTTATTGTGATATGAAAATACATATTCGATCTAATTTTGTCTAAGAAGCCATTGCAAAGTTACGAATGTAATATAAAAATTGAAGATGATGTTTGTCTTCGTGCTCTAATTTATACGTTCAGTCGCTCACATATTTTATTACGAGGCAATTTACATTGGCTTTTCATTTTATTACACACACTGTGTGAAAAAATAACCATTTTAAAAACTAATTTACATGTCCTGATACACAAGTACAAACAGTTTAAAAATAATAAAGTTATTAACACTTTTTTAGTGTCTTAATAAATATTTATTTCTATCTAATTTATTCTATTTCTAAATTTAAAATAGAAAACATCGGATAATGTTACACAGCACTGAGGTATAATGATCATGAAAAGCGAGGAATGTTACGTTATACTATTCTTTTATTTCAACAAATAACATGCTACTTTGTTTGCTAAGGTTTTGAAATTTACATATCTTTATTAAACCAGGAAAACGACAATGCTGCAAAGGCTAAGTTTTAAATTACTATCTATTAAGAATAAGATCAAGTTTTTTTTTAAATATAAGTCTATTAGGATCGAAGGCAAAAGAAACAAATTATTTGTACTGATATTAAAGACCAATAAGTCGTTTATATATATATATATAGTTTAAAACTGTAAATGTATCAATGCAACAGGAAAAGTCCTGATGTGGATTATCGCTTTTTAAAACAAAATAATAAACATTCATAATAAATGTCTACTTAATTTTTATTTTATTTATTTATAAACATTTCTTCTATCGTGGTAAATGTCGGATTATTTAGGTAGAAAAGATCACATGAATCAATATATTCGTATGTCAAGTTACACATTTTATTCGAGAATTTTTTATTACGATTTATTTTGGAATGTAAAGTACTAATTTAGTATATCAATATATGCACATAACTACGACTAAATATATACGCGACATCTATCGATGTAAAATTTCTGTACCGTATTTAAAGCTTATACCATTTCACATTTAGTAAAACATGAAAGTAAATACTTATTTGTTTTTAAATAAAGTCATTGAACCCATTATTTCAATGCTGACAGTTTCATTACAGTTATTATCGTGGTTATTTTGTTTGTAGCGTATCTTTTTCGGTTGTTAGTAATAGAATCAGGCTTTACTTCGCGGAAATCCATTATAATAAAGTTAAAAGGAATCTTAGCAAAGTAATTTTCCTTTTAACTTTATTTTTCGGTTGTGTGAAATTGTATTAGAAATTCTCAGTAGACATCCTTTAATAAATTGACGTATAATCTTTGCGGATGTTTTGAATAAATATATCTCTAGATATTGACACCTGAAAGTAATAATCGACTAAGTGACAATTTGGCTGATATTGTAAGCTAAACTAAAATATATCTACAGCGAGTTATAAACGGTGTAAACAGCTTTTTAATATCAGTGGTGAGGTGTATCAACCTTAGTAAATTTTTTTTTAAAGGGTTATTGTATGAAAAACACAGCCCCATGGGTTGATTGCTTAGCGATTATTTTTGTATAGTTAATAGAATCAGGTGTTACTTTGCTGAAATCCATGACTATAAATGGAATAAAATTAATTTGCTAAGATCCGCATGCAAAATATAAAATGGTGAGTATTCCCCACTTTTTGAAGAGCACCGCCCGCCCTCCCACAACAGCGTGCACAAGCAAACTAGTACCGCCACCAGGAACCGCTACCAGGTACCCTCCACCACTACAGCACTACCACTAGACAATACACACCACTGAAGATGAGAACACGACACGTGTTTTGTTCCAACCAATTTCGTTTTGACCAATTTTGGTGGTCAAACTGGTCGCAATTTCGATACAAGAAGCATTTGGCCGCGTACAGAAATTGCAATCCCGATAGATCCCGCTTCGTGAAACATCTTTTGGAAACTGGACATTATCTTACCAGTGACCATACATTTAAAGTTTTACATATTTGTGACAAGGGGCTTCGGCTGTGTGTGCTGGAACAATAAGAAATAATAAAAAGTAAAAATAATAACACTGCACTGTTGAATGAACCAACAAACGCATCGAACTCACCACTGTTAAATATCTTTAAATCTAGCGCTTAAAGTTTAAATAGACATAAAGTATTCGTTTGCTATCAACAAGGTTGCAGACGGCTGCTTACGTCATTCGGGTGGTGAATTGTGTGACTAATCGGTCTGTCGTCCATTATCGCATTATCGTAGATAAGGATCGGCTGTGTCATCGAGGGTATAAATAGGGCGCCATTTGACTGCACCGATCACTCAGCGGCTGACTGTCGTAGAGTCTATATCACACTTGATAGTCTCGTTTTGAGACGAAACACGTGTCGTGTTCTCATCTTCAGAGATGTGTATTGGCTAGTGGTAGTCCTGTATTGGTGGAGGGTACTACGATAGTTTGCTCGTACACGCTATTGAGGGAGGGTAGGCGGTGCTCTTCAGGAGCTGGGTAATATAAACCATTTTTTATGTTTAACTCGCGGATCTTAGCACATTAACTTTCCTACCTTTGGATCTTAGCAAATTAATTTTATTCCATTTATGATTATTTTTTGTCTTAAACAAGAGATAGACAAAAAATAAATATTACTTTAGTTTATATTTGTGCTAAGAATTTAAACTAAAATATAGTGAAAATAAGTTTTATCTGGTGATGGATATCATAGCAAATGCGATGTCACCAAGAAATGATTTATGACCATTGTGATTATTACCCATGTGCATGACTTACGCAGTTATCGATCGCTATATGATACGCAGGTGTTGTTCGCAGCATAATAGGTAGTTGTCGACCGCAGTATGACACGCAGTTGTCGATCGCAGTATGATACCACGTTGCCAATCGCAGTATGATACGCAGTCTGACGGGACTGGATGATAGTTCTTGCATATTAAGGATGATAGTTTTGCCGTATGTTTGATTGCAACATATTTTCAATTTCCTTTGGCCAACTTATACCATACCCGGTAAAAGGAAGTGGTAATTTCTCTTGCGCCATTACCACATATGGCAAAACTATGAAATTGGCAATTGAACAAAAAGTTAAAGGAATTACAGTAAGGTAAAAGTTTCCACCTTATTATAATTCTATAATTCCCTACCTTACTATAATTCCCGAACTTTTAGGTTTAATCAGTTTTCCGTAATGTTCCTGGTGTATACAAAAACCGATGTTAAATATCTCTATTTATTTAAACCTATAGTTCTATATATATCTATATATATATATAGAATTGGTAAAATCCAATATCGCACTCCACGCAGCTTAGACGCTGCTGTCTGTCTCTGGCCTGGATAATTTATGGTTGACCTATATGATGTGATTAATTCACCACTTATCTGAGGCTCGAGACGAGCAATTCATTTACCTGATGGTAAGTGCATCGTCTGTAAAAATTCTGAGTCACGTAGAATATTGCTGTAGGTTCCTAAGTCTCATATGCCCAGTAATTTCACTAATTATTAATACCCTTCAATCTTGACGTCAGTACTGTGGTAGTACCTGCTTAAACGGATTCCTCCATAGGAATCCTTCTTACAATAAAAACCCTTTGTCGAACTAAACCACCTTATTCCACTGCGTAGCATGAATACTACTGATACGTAATTTTAATGCAGTGTAACTACAATTTAAAAGGAGTGTTAATTTTAGTGAATAATTTCGACGAAAATTATGACTAAAAATGTAGCACTTGAACGTATACGTAGTATATCTGTACAGCGGAACCTTACATGTGTTCCAATATTCATTTGGCCATTTTATTTGTGTAAATTTTTGTTCATACAATAATCTTACTAATTTTCGCAAATCAGACTTTCAAGAAATAAAAACTATTTCGATGATGTGAAAAGTACGCCAGTCTTCACTGGAAAAATGTGACGGAAGCTCCAAACCCTCTCAAAATGAGGAGGATGTTAATTGGCTATTACTGTACTCCCTTTTGTAAAACATATAAAAATAAATTATTTTATTGTTTTAAGAATAAGGGCACTCTTGGCAAGCGACATCTGTCTGCTTTCCGCCCGTCCAATTATCAGTGTGCTACACAGCGAACAGGATTGCGGGCGAAGGATTACGTTACTTAAACAAAATAGTTTATAGCTGAGAGTACACAACCCTAACTCAGAAGGTCATTGTCCCGAACCAGACAAATTCAAAATATGTTATTGCCTATGTCTATTCCATTTAGCTTAAGTAACCTTAATAGCTTTTTATAAGGTCAGAAGAAATCGGCAACATACCGATTTACTTCATAATACTGTAGGTATGTTGCCGATACAATAAACTTGTTACCTTGATAAGCTGTAACACAGGTTTAATACCTATGAGTTTTAAGCAAATTCTTTAAGTCTCATATCTCCCAAGGGTATCACGCTACGAAACTCATAATATTATTTCGTGCATATACACGTCGGTCCTAAGCCCAGACTGCCGAGACATTTTGAAACTCCTTGTATAAAACGTAGATTAATCTTTGGGGTAAAAAGTATTGTTATTGCATAACGTGTAACTTGACACTTACGCGACTTATTAAAGTGTGTAATATTAATGTTCGTAAATTCATATTTTAGCCATTTTATTCGTGTCTTTTCTTATTATACGAGTATAGACCTCGATTAACGCGGAATTCTCGGATAAGTTCTTTGCCTCCGATAACACGTGGACTCCGTTGATCGAAGGCCGAATACGCGAGGATTTACTGTACTGGTGGTAGGATTCCATGCAGAAATCCGTGTAGGTAGGTACCACCCCAGAGCCAGTTATTCTGCCGTGAAGCAGTGGTGTGCAAATATTACTGTGTTTCGGTTTGAAGGGCACTGTGAGCTAGCGAATCTACTGGGCATTTGGGACTTAAGAACTGATGTCTCAGGGTGACGGGCGCAGTGTGGTGTCACCCAGAAACTTTCTGGGAGACACAACATCTGTTATGGGCAGACCTAGCACTTCCCATCAGGTGAACGTTATGCTCGTTTCGTCACTTTTTCCAATAAAAAAAAAAGATTATCGATAAAAGTGCAAGCGTATAAATCACTAAACCCTATTACATTATGTGTAGGGCGTTGTACTTTCAAACATTTACTTTAACCACTGGAGAATCTTTATCACGTCTGCAGTCTTTGTCGCCTGCATATTCAACCTTTCCTTCCGTTACAGAGAATTCTGAATATCGATAAACGGCAAACGCATCGAATTATCGATGTCTAATTGAGTGTACGATTGCGTGCATAGATAAATGTTTTGGGTGCGATAATAGCATATTTCTGTGTATATAAGGAGCGTGACGTAACATACGACACAGTGGTCCGCGAGTGAGTAGTAAGTAGTATTGTAGACATTGTCGCTAGCGCCGCGACCGAGAGACAACGTTCCGTTTGGTTTTATTTACCGAATCGTTCCGAAGTTCATTTACGCGAGTGTTTTATTGATAAATAATATTAGAATAAAAAAAAACTTGTTACAAGCGGGATTGTTTATTTGTTTTTCTACTAAATTATCTTCAAATAAATTCCGGTGAGTTATAATTACATTATATATACTTTTAATTAGTTATAGATATACTAATGATTTATTTGTATACATAAACAAGCGTGGGAAGCATTTGCAATAAATGATTTGAGCGGATAATTATAAGTCATTGTTTAAGTGTAAGGTCATAATTTCTGTATGTATACCATTCGTGTTTGTGACCTTAGTACGTATCAAATACTGACAAACCAATTCATGTGCTTTTATAGTTAATATGGTGGCGGAGTAAATAATAGTTCAACTTTGTGTTAAATCAACGATATGAAGCATTTCGGAAATAAACACATTACTTTGTTGTAACTTCTAGTAACTGTTGTACATGGTTCTCGTAGATAATTTTAAGATTATTTGAAATTAATCGAAGCTAAATGAGGTATTGATTATGTTCGTGTTATATTTTTGTGAGTGAGATACTTAATGTTTAAAAAAATCGAGGCAATCGAATAATCTTAGAATCATACGATTAGACCGGTTACTTTCATTTGCAATTACTTGTTTCAGTATTTAGTTAATTAACGTTATCGATACGTAACATCAACTAACTAATTGGAACATCAGTAAAACTTGGTATTTACAAAGATATAATTGTAAAAATGCTTACACATTTATAGTTCTGTAAAGGATTTGGATCTGTTGCCATATACTGCGCCCGTTCCATATTTTTTATATTAAATGGACATGAAATAAAAACGTATGTATTTTAAAAATTGAACAATTTTTTTAGCGTGAAAAATTTTGAATTCTGCATTCCTAGCATTAGCCTCCTCTTTTCTGAGAGTGTTTTGTTGCCGGGAACAGTTCGCGATGATGCTCCAGTGCAACAT
>DWIA01000272.1:0-11838 GCA_018248195.1 Archon apollinus
CCCACATACTTCAATTTTTTTTCACTAATCCTTATTTTATTGAACGCCTTTTACTTATTACCTGTCATTTTATGATGTACTGTTCTATTAATGATGATATTGAGCAAACATCTGTGTCGAAAAGTATCGCGTGTAGTCCTGAAGAATGCACAAAATGCCTTTACAATAAAGAAATGCTCCTGAAAGTCTTCCATGTCAACATTCAAATTCGTTGCAAAGACTAAATTTTCAAACAGACGTCATCATACTATCAGAATGTTGGTTGAGCAAATGCCCTAATTTACCATACATGGTAAATTTTAATTCACACAGATCAGGTTATAAAAATCAGAACGATGGTGTTGTTGTTTATGTTCGTTCCAATTTGAAGTATTCGATTCAGGAACCCGATTTTCTTGAATCAAACTGCCTCCTAATTAAGTTTTCAGAAATTCTAGCAATCCTAGCCATGTATCGATCTCCATCTTACAGAAATATAAATCCTTTTATAAATCTTAATTCTGTCTCGAATTCCTTGAACTCGTTCGAGTGCCTGGCCATTGTTGGTGACTTAAATATAAATATCTCACCTAGTATTAATGATGCTTGAACCGATGTATATTTGAACACTATATCCTATCATGGTATGCTTCCAGCTCACCTATTTCCAACCCGTAACACAGCTTGCCTAGATCACGTAATTTTGAGAACTAGTCCTCTAGCTTCTACCTTTATTTTAGATTCTTTTATTACTGATAATTCTCCAATAATTTTGTGTTGCTATCTCCATGATAATATAAGCAATAATAAACAAACTTATAAGCGCTATGACGAGAATGCTATTATTAGGGACATAGAAAATGCAAACTTTTCTGATATTTAAAATTGTTTCGACGCTGAAGCATGCGCTGAATCTCTCGTCGATGCTATATCTTCAATCGTTAATACTCACACCCACAAGATCTTTATTCCCTCCAGAAAACGTATACTTAAACCTTGGATAACTCCAGGTCTTCTGCGTTGCAGGAATCGTGACAAACTACAACGGAATGCAAAAAAAAACCCCATAATGATGTTCTCAAGGTAACCTTTAAACGCTATCGTAATTTCTGTAATAATTTACTAAACAACATATTTATGAGGCGAGTGTGAATGGGGAAGCGGTTAAGGGTCGACGTTGGCAAACGTATCACGAGCAGATCAAAGTCATTTTAAGTAAAGGCCACGTCAAAAGTGCCCTCAACCGACGAGCCTGGATGAAAACACTAATGAAAGTAGAAGAAGCGAAAGTTGTGTGTCATGGTCATGGCAAGTGCAAAGATGTGGTCTTTGCCTGCCCCAATGGGAAAGAGGCGTGACTTATGTATGCATGTAATAAATATAGCCATGTATTAATAAACAGTAATCGCGTAGTGCGAATACAAGTGTGCTTTTATGTAAAGATTTAATTTTAATATTGTTCTTTAACCATTTATTATATTTACAACAGACAGACAATTTGATAGATAGACTGATAAACAGTGTTTATTTATTGGTGGTAGGCTTCTTATTTAGGAATCCATCTAAGTACTACCGCAGTGTCAGTTATTCCGCCGTAAAGTAGGAGAGTGTAAACATTGCTGTTTTTCTGTTTGAATGAAAGTGATTATAGCTAGTGTAATTACTGGGAATATGACATTTAAGTACAGATGTCTCCAGATAACGAGCTAAGCGTGCCACCACACAGAAATGTACAAATGTTCTGAGTAACAGAGCATTTGTGGTGAACAGGTACAGGTGCTTATCATAAAGTGAATGATTTGCTCGTCTTGACACTATGTTCCTTAAAAAAAAGAAATATAAATTTGCAGTTACTGTTTCGCATTATGACAATACTATGCCTAACATGGAACTAACCACCTTTTGTATAGAATTGCTTAGATAGCTTCAATGTGAATTTTTATAAATTTAATGTTGTAAGAATGCAAAATAAAATGGTGTAGTTTAAAGAATAATTTAATACTTATATAATTATTCGGACTAAACTAAACACTCGTTATAACATCAAATTATGGGTCTACCGTCCGACAAAATTAAACACTACACATATTGATAGTCAGGTAGGTCATGGTCATGTTAGAGCGTATGAATCTTATACAGGCGACCTACATATGACTGGGGTAACAACAATATTGTGAATTTTAATGGCACAAAAAACAAACGTGATTTTTTACCGTCAAAAAGTGCCGGTTTAACTTGTCTTCTAATTTTTACAATATATCTTTGGAATACACCGACTGCCTCCATTTATTAGGAGTCTTTATCACGTAATACCTTAGCTTTGTGCGGTCCATTGAGTCTAAAACTGCTGGAGGGAAGCGGTACTTTACTACGGAGGAGCTTCTAACTCTGTACAAAGCAGTGGACCGGTCGGCTGTAGAGTACTGCTGCCACATATGCTGGTGCTGCTAGGTATAACAGCTTTGAACTCAGTGGAGAATTTGCCAAGAGTTTTATGGGTGACACCGATTTGGTTAATACCAATCGACCTAGTCTCGATCATATACGTAAGGTGGGCAGACTCTTGGTGCTCTACAGATTACAATTTTGAGTGTGCGCAAGAATTACACGATTTACTTCCACCTTACCCTTTCCATCACTGGACTAGTAGACGCACCGAGGGTTTTCATCATTTTGCTGTGAATATACCTAGCATTCGGACGAAGTGTTTTGTTTCATCATCCATAGTGCGTACAGCAAAGGACTGAAATAATGAGCCTGCTTCAATTCAGCCTTTCCATTCGATTACAGTCTGTTTTCAAGAGAAGAATGAATAGGCTCTTACTAAGCTTGTGCACTTACTATCCAAAACATACCTTGAGGTGAGATCTTAGTTAAACACTGGCCTATTAATCTAAAAAAGTCACTTCTCAAAACTATTTCCAAAAAATCTGGTACGCCACACATTTACATTTAAGTCGATGAGAGTTTTATCCTATACAACAATTTGTAATTTAAGGTATTGTTAGTTATTCAAAGTATATTTATAAAAAAGGACTCATATTATTTATATGTGTGCTATTTACTAAGCTATATAGCAATATTTTCCATTTAATTTATATCGTTATTATAAATAATGATGTTTTCTTCAGGCAAATAATTAGTTTTACGGAACAAAACCTACATAAACGTTTACAAAAATATTGACGAAGAAGATAACTAAATAGTTATATGCTTTTCAAGCCCCGGTGTTACAATAAATGTAGATTATGAATATAAAGAAATAATATAGGTAACAGAAAATGCGAAATGTCAAAAAAACTTCAAAAAGAAAGGTACATTCCTATATTCATACGCATTTTTTTCTTAATGATCAATATGATGTTAATAGTCAATTTCCGATATTTCCAAAGTCAACGACGAGTGGCTTGAAACGACTGATGTATGCTTTCGATAATGATATGGCAAATTGGCATAACATTTGTCAAAAATATTTTCGTCGCATATTTTTCCATTTCACTAACATAATATTTTGTTCGTGTAGTAAATTTATTAATTTTCCCCGATAGACATAACAATTACATAACTGTGTTACATAACTATTCTGTAATTATGAAGTACAGATAAATTAAGAACCGATAATATAAAAGGGATCTTTTACTAAACTCAAACACATGTGCTAAATCTTTTTGCAACTGCCGTACGTAATAATAACGTTAGAAACTTTCAATGACACTTAGTATTTTGAATTATCGTACCTTATACATAATATTTACAAGTAATCTTCATCAATCTTCATCTGTAAAGATATATTTCTGCGAATTACACAATATTATAGGGAAATATAAACAAATAAAATAATATAAAGTAATATTAAATTAGATAATTATAAACATTTTTTTTTTGAGAAAATATTAAAAACATACTTGACATTAAAGTAAAATAAAGTGTCAACAAAAATCTAGTTCCATTATCGCCAACAGAAAAAGGACTTTAAGAGTTATTTAACTTCACTTTACCATGTGATGGCGGCGTTACAGAATCTGCCAACCCATTTCATCACTTGGGTGTAGTAAAAGTCGACTAAGGGAATTGCCACAAATATCGCAAAGCCTCCGACTGATAGTGGAATAACTATCTCTATTACGCCAGACATAAATTGTCACGACCGGTCACGGGCAGCAGTGTCTAAGGTATTGTGATCGTCAATCCGCATGCCAAGCGTGGCGATTATGGTAAATCCTCCCAACTCGGGAAAGGTATATGTCCAGCAGTGGACTTTTACAGATTGTTGAAGGATAAAAAGAAGAAGGCTCCGTTTATCACTGTATATAGTTTAAAGTAATTCCGGATGTATATAATGAATTTAGAAATATTTAATTTAATTTAAATGTCGTTTAATTAATAAGGTAACCCCTTTGACTGCATAATTATAATTTAATTTATGTTTGTATTGTCTGAGATAACATGAATACGATTAAAATAATACTCATACACTTTATACCTCTAGGGTATCGAACACAGTAGCGGATAACTCAAATTATCAACAAAAAACATCTGATGATATTATGTTTTAACGTAAAAGAGACTCTATATTAAAATACTTTAGTTTATATTTTATTAGGGCATTTAGAGTGACATTTTTCATTTAAAATGAAATCATGGATTTGTATGGATAATAGAAAACATTTTTTTAAGAGATGAATTCATTAGAACCTTTGTGATTTGAAACTCGGTGAAACGAAAAAGCGACACCGAAAAGAGACAAACACTGTATGTGTTTTATCTATGGAATTTAGCCTGCGAGGGAATGAGATAGAATTCCGTATACAGTGTCAATTTGTGTGGTCCTTCGTTGGTTCCCCACTCTTGTCTACTTAGGGTTGTACATATGTATGAGTGCTTGTGTCCTGCCTCTGTATATGTCAGAGCCGAACCGAGACAAAATATAGTTTTCTGATGTATTCACTTCTACCTCGTGAGAACTGCACACTTGTTTCTTTTAAGGAAAGAAATATTTACTTATTCACAGCACTAAGCCCACAAATTTCGACGTTAATTTAGGAATTTTTAGTAATGTCATTTGCCTTAACAATTGGTGAAGAATTTAATAGTATTTTCTGCTTTACTGCTTCCAGTAAATCAATTTTTTTCAAATCCAATCAAATTCAAACAATATGTAAGGATTTTTTCAATAAACCACTTTTCAAAAAACACAAATATATATGTACATGTCACCTCTAAGAAGCTTTCAATTTCCGACGTCCAATAATGATGAACTCGTTTATTAATCAGGAGTATTACACTCATTACGTCGTAGATACTCTCAGGCACTTCCGTCAGATCTGTCGGCCATTTTGCTCCAGGCAGGATCAATAGCTTCAACAAACTTAGTTAAAACATCACAAAAGTGCAGCAAATGAGTTTAAATTAGTACTGTTTAGTATTTTCAGGACAACGATAAGTTAGAAACTACGGACCTGCATTTAATAATTCTCTATAAAAAATTCTTTGATATTAAAAATTATTGGTGTCATTTTCTGCGCAACTTTTAACAATTTAAATAAAACATTACTCTTACTCAGATATCCTCCAACTTATTGCTCCGTAAATCACTTCAGGAATTTTGTTATTTGTCTTGTTGTCTTCAGCTTTCAGCTTTAAACTGTTAACTTAAGCCTCAACCTGCAATTTATTCCTCACTGACATAGTCTCTTAACGACCGATGAATTTTAGAAACCTAAGAATCATGCCGTAATGAATGGTAAATGTACCAGAAACATAATTATTTAGGTATATATAAAATTTAATGAAAAGTTTGTGGTAGTCATGTTATTCTCTGTATTTTATAACTATCTACGAGTATAACACTCTTCCACTACTCAATTGTTCAATAAAATAAGTCTCAACTATGTTCGTCATTTAAAAATAGAATAAGTGGTTATTCAATTTTTTTTGATGCATGAAGATTCGATTGCATTAAATCTATTAAACATATTAAAAGCGTAGGGGCTCAAATATATCGGAATAATTCATTTTATCTCAGTGTGTTTTCAGCGATCAAACAAGACTACAGTAAGTCAGATTGTTCAATTAATAATTGCTCATATTAAAACGGGTGTAATTCCGAATTAATACGCCATAAATCGTTCTATACGAGTAAATGATTAAAATAGTACACAAATCGATCGGTGCATAAACATGTTGTAATACATATATTTTCATATATGTATGCATAATTACGTCATACAAATAATAAGTAATAAGCGAATATGTAAACTATATGAAATAAGTACACACCAATTAGGCGTAGAGTCGAAACAAAATTAAAGGGACAGGTACTGCCGCAGTACGAAAGGAATTACGCTTATTTTCGTCAAAGTCAGTCAAACCAAGTGGCTGTCTATTGAATAAATTATAAGACTATATGATTAGCTAAGTACGAAAAAATTATAACATGATTATATTTTCGCAAACCAAGAACCTTATACAAAAAAATTAAAATTTCTGTAGCATATTAAGTTATTGCTCAGTATATCAATATTGCGAACGACAACATAATCGAGGATTAAAAAAATAAGAGACTATTCAAAAGTTTCGATGACAAGAGCCAGAACGGTAAGTAATCTACTCATGTCAAAGGCAAAGCTTATGACCAATTTCCTGTCACTGAAAATACTATTAAAGTCCAGTAAGTGAAAATTTCCAAGCTCGCAACTTTGTCCTTAATAGGCCTTAAGTTTCCTGCTTGTATAATATTAAATCAAATGTTTTTATAGAAGATGGGGCAAAACGGCAAGCGACTCACCCGATGATAAGTGAACACCGCCACCTATGAATCTACAATAACATTCAGAAATCTACAATACCAAAGGAATTACGGAACTTTGCCGGCATTTGAGAAAGGAGTAGGCTCTTTTCTTGAATTACAAATATTGTCTAGATGTACATGTGTTACCGTACCTAGCTCAGCTCTAAAATCTATAACGATGTTAAGAAATTAAGTAATTCACTTATTAATACATTAACTGTATATATTTTAACTAGATATGAAATTATCATTCGAGTTTCTTATTATTTTCTACGCTGGGTTAGTATATGATTTTTATGTAATATTTGGAAAAATCTGATATATGAAAAGCTATTCAATGCTAAACCGGCTAAAGTTTTAGTTATCTACAAAATAACAGGCAGCTCAAGTATCGTAAAAAAAAACATGTTGCCAAACTTTCAAAATAGAATTATCTTTGTCCATTATAAAAGTTTTATAATAGTCTTTGATATTCAAAGTGCCGAGAAACATGGAAACTAGAAAAGTGAAGTTAACTATTTATAAATTGTTTGTACATTTTGTTGAGTTTTGAATCAACTTTTTTCATAAACGAATTCATTGCTTCTTCATAACAAATATGTTACCTTTGACAGATATAACATTGTCTATTAAAAACGTGCATTGTGAAACAATATTATCTAAATATATTTATTTAACGAATGATTTTTACAATATTTTTCCTATGGGTTATTCTTAAAGAGTATCTACGAAAATTCCATAAAAAATGTTACCTGTGACGCAGGAGCTATAGTATTGATATATTTTTAAGTGCGACAGACAAGAAACTTGAGTCACTTTAAGAATTTGATTAAAATAATTTATTTATTTTTAGTTAATTTGACCAGGCTTGAACTAGGCTGTGAATCATTAATTTGACCATGCTTGAACTAGGCGTGAATCATTTCCAATCATAATATAAGCTCCATTTTGAAGGAACGTTGAAACAGTTTCTCGGTTGACGGAGCCGGACCGCCGGCCGGACAGTGGACCCCAATGGATCTCCATTCACAGTCTGTAAGCCGAAATCTTGCTCTGTATGTCCATCCTACCGGAGGGAAACGTGGAAGAGCCCTTTTCAATGACCAGAAAAATTATCGCAAATCGGATCGCAGAGGGTGCCGGAGTAACAAAGGCGATCTGCAACATTCAAGCAGAAGCGGTGAATACATGACCTAGCAACTTATCAAAACTGTTATTAGATACAGTTTTGATGGGTTGCTAGGTCGTTTAATAGACAAACTTTTCATGTAATTTTACAATGATTTCATTTAGTACATAAAAAAAACTGCAACAGCAATACTTCAAGACACTGTTAGCTCATACTGCGTAGTTCGGACCAAAACAAATAAATAAAAGCTGAAGGTAGCCTGGATTGTCTACGACATTGGGACGTCTGATACCTCAGTCTCCCTGTAGCCACGGTTGCTGTAAAGTGCTCGAAATGTCGGAAAATAAATAGTACAAAATATACGCGATAAAATCCGCAAAAATATAGTTTTATCACATGTGTAGTATTCGCGTAAATATAAGAAATCATTAGATTAGATGAGTACCAGATATTAAGTAGGTTTAGATCATTTTTGGCATTTACAATTATAGAGTCTACAGAGTGTCCGCAGCAGAATAGATAAGTGTCAAGTGCGAACAATGCTATGTCGTAAGGCCTAAATCCGTTTTATTTTTATGTACATTAAGAAAAGTTATTGACTAGATAGCCTCGTGGAAAGATACAAACAGTAGGCATGAAATCCTTATAGTTCAGTCCAATAATTATAGACTAATAATCAATAATATTATAGATAAATTGCTATTAACGATTTTAAAGTTGAAATTATCAATTGAGGTGGTTCTGGTCCTGGTTTTGGGAAACGACAAAATGGAACGTCAAACTTTCTACAGCGCTACGGTATACGACAGAATAACTTCACGGAAGTTGCCACCGTCCCAGTTTAGTTCGCATATTATATATGTTATGTATTTGTATATATATGTTATGATATGTTTGTGACATCAGGAAATATATGAGTATATACATTTATATGTATACATATATATATATACATGCATACAAACATAAGTCAGGCCTATTTCCCATTGGGGTAGGCAGAGACCATCTTTCCACTTGCTACGATCCTGACATACAAATTACGCTTCTTCTACTTTCATTAGTGTTTACATACAAGCTCGTCGGTTGCGGGTACTTTTGACGTGGCCTTTCCTAAAAACGATTTGTATCGGATCTGATACGTTTGCCTACGTCGACCCTTACCGGTTTCCCCATTCACACTCGCCTCATAAATATGTGTTGTAAATCTACTTTCACTCATCCTCTATACTGATCCAAACCATCTAAGCATCCCTTTCTCTATCTTTGTAATTACATCATCTACCACACCGCAACGTTCCCTTATCATACTGTTCCTTACTTTGTACATCAAAGTCACTCCAGCTATACATATATATGCATTCATGGTTTCGTATTTCATATAACATGTCGATACCTACCCATACCACTATTATCTGATAAGGACAATGGTGATGATTAAATGACAAAATTGAACAATTATAATTACTATACAAAACTTTAAAATTAATAATCTTTACACAACCCTAACTCAGAAGGTCGTTGCTACGAAACAGAGAAATTCAAAATACGTTTTATATTCCATTCAGTTCATGTTACCCTAGTAGCTATTTATAAGGTCTGAAGTAATCGGCATCGTTACCCCGATCAGCTGTAAAACAGGGTTGACATCTATTGGTTTTAAGAAAATTATTTAAGTCATATCTCCCACAGGTATCACGCTACCAAGCTCATTATACTTGTTCATGCATATACACACATCATCCCTAAGCCCAGCCTGCTTGTATTGGACATTGAAACATCTTGTCTATGATCTAATTTATAAATGATTGATGGTCAGTTGCAACTTATGAGCTTCTACTGAAGACCATCACTACACATGCACTCTTGCTAATATGCTTAGCTGGAGACAGATTTCATATCATTTTTACATTTTTAAACATTATATGGTGTTTTATCTAGATGTTGTATCATTTGGTATCGTAATAATATTTTTTTTTCTTTTTGGGCGCAGTTATTGATACACGGGGCAGTTATTTGATACATTTAGTACAACATTTATTATGAGACAAAAACGTCTCGTTTCCATCTTCCGTTCCGTCCGTTCAATAAGTATGTTGATTGAGGTAGGGATGTTTGATTTAAAGTTCGAACGAAATCGTTCAGTAGCTATGATCCTCTTAACTAAACGCCCGAGAAATAACATTCCTTTGAAAATATATAGCTCATAGCGTCGCCTTCACTTCATAGAATCTTCGGAACACGGTCTATCTTCAGAAAATCGCATTCTTAATTCAAAAAGATACACTGTACATAAATTTATTCATATACAATAATATGAGAATATTATTACAGCTACCCCAAGCAATATTCCTTAGGCCATAGTAAGAAATCGTAGAAAATACAATCAATACAAATCTAAGTAGAAAGTATAGGAAGGTCACTTCTTTTATAGATTGATAGATTATGTTTTAAATTATACATATAAAAATACTAGCAATGCTGTTAACGTTACTAATGTTCCGGTTAATCACTCCAACTACACTTAAAAGCTTGTCGTAGTATGTAGAAAAAAATCAATTGCCAACAAGAAGTACACCAAATGTCATAAAAAATTAGCGAAGTTACCGTTACCGTAACGAAGTTACCGCAACGAAGTTACCGTAACGGTTGGCTAATTGGCAATCCTGGCGGCTGACCACGTGTAAATCCGTTTATGTTACCGTGACGTAGTAATATGTGACATAACTCTCGAAATTGATTATTGTGGTTTGCTAGAGATTGTATGACGAAGAGGCGTAGGAAAATTAATTAAACATTAGGGAGATATTAACACGGGAAATTAAAGCTAATTATGTATATCGTTTTGTTTTTTAAAACAGAGCAAATCGATCATCTGACGATATTTGCAACGTCTGCCAGTAACCAATGTGTCATGCCCGTGTGTCACCATATTGTGCTCGTTATCCTGACACATCAGTTCGTCCAGTGCTAACACTGTCTTAGAAACTATAATAAAGTAATGATTTTACACCACTGCTTGGAAGCAGAATTACTGGCACTGCGGTGACCTATCGCATGGATTCTGGAATAGGATTCCTACCACCAGTTATTTACTTACAATATTTAGACACTATTTTTCTAAAGCACTTGAGGAAAGAAATAATAAAAAAAAAACAATGTTTTGCGTCTAAACAGAAAGTCCTCTGTAGATATAATAGACAATAACAGATATCATAGACAGTTCTGTGTGGGCAACAGTACTTCCGCCAAGTCTAGCAAACAAACGACACGGGCGCAGCCGGATAGTACGGCTGTTCCGGTGTTGTTTTCCCCCATTCCCGCAGCTCACAATACCTTTTTCGTTATGGTCAAATGTAGAAGTCTGGAATTTCGTACAGCAAAAATATAGTAACACTCTGAACATATTTTCTTAATGTTATTATATTTTCTCAGTTTATTAGCGAACTAAGAATAAATATCTATTGAACTTTAATTAGAATAAGCACTTAATATATAACAAAAATGTTGAATTGGTGATTCAATGATAATGAAATTACAGACTTGATTCTGAGGTTCCGGATTCTCACAACTTTTTATGGTGGGTTACGATGCGAGGCTTGGTACATGTTTTTTACATTTTTATTTTTTAGATGGGATAATATTTATCTATAATAATGCAAACCGCCGTGTAGATATTTATCAATTAAAATGTTTAAGTATTAGTTTAGAGTACGGACTGTGAATCGTGACGTCATCACCGATTTTCGACTTTTGTCGTGAACCAACTCCTACGACAAGCTTTTACTTAGGCGTTTAAGTAGTTTGCCATCTTTATGCGTAATGCGACGGATTTCAAATACAATTTTCAGGATAAGGTTAAATATTAATTTGTCGATGTGCATGCTCTTATAGCACTTTGTCAGTTCTTTTGGTCGTCATCGAATGAGAATGACCCACGAGG